>JARQOD010003490.1:0-64162 GCA_033576555.1 Oophaga sylvatica | reverse complement strand
CTGGAGGGAGCGGCTCCTCAGTGCCTGCCGAGAGCAGGCATGAGGAAGCGTCCTGCATGCCTGTCACATCGCTGGTGTGACAGAGGCTGTGCACACTGTCACACCACCGATCTGATGAAATACGTGATGTCCCACCCTGGGACAAAGTAAAAAAGTAAAAAAAAGTAAAAATAAACATGTTTTAAAAAAAAATCCAAAATAAAATAAAAAAAAAAAAATATCCCGCGTTTATGGTATCGCCGCGGTCCGTAACGACCCCCCCTATAAAACTGTCCCACTATTTAAACCCTTTTTTGAACCCCTTAAAAAATAAAAAATAAAAACGAAGCAAAAAATCAGTGCTTTATCATAATACCGCTGAACAAAAAGTGGAATAACACACGATCAAAAAGACGGATATAAATAAACATGGTAACGCTGAAAACGTCATCTTGTCCCGCAAAAAACAAGCCATCACACAGCATCATCAGCAAAAAAATAAAAAAGTTATAGCTCGCAGAATAAAGCGATGCAAAAATAATTTTTTTTTTATATAAAATTGTTTTTATTCTATAAAAGCGCCAAAAACATAAAAAATTATATAAATTTGAGGTATCGCCATAATCGTACTGACCCGAAGAAAAAAACTGCTTTATCGATTTTACCACACGCGGAACAATAAAAACGCCTCACCCAAAAGAAATTCAGAATTGCTGATTTTTGTTCATTCTAACCCCCAAAAATCGAAATAAAAAGCGATCAAAAAATGTCACGTGCTCAAAAATGGACCAAAAAAGCGTCACCTCGTCCCAAAAAATTAAGACCTCACATGACATTGGGGGCCAAAATATGCAAAAATTATAGCTCTCAAAATGTGGCGATGCAAAAAACTACTTTTGCAATAAAAAGCGTCTTTTAGCGTGACAGCTCCCAAATCATAAAAACCGCTAAAATAGTAAATCAAACCCCCCTTTATCACCCCTTAGTAAGGGAAAAATAATAAAATTAAAAAATTATTTTTTCCATTTTCCCATTAGGGTTAGGGTTAGGGTTTCGGCTAAAGTTAGGGGTTTGGGTTGGCGCTAAAGTTAGGATTGGGTTAGAGTTAGGGTTAGGGTTAGGGTTGGGGTTAGGGTTGGGACTAGGGTTAGGGGTGTGTTGGGTTAGGGTTGGAGTTAGAATTGGGGGTTTCCGCTGTTTAGGCACATCAGGGCTCTCCAAAATGTGACATGGCGTCTGATCTCCATTCCACCAATTCTGTGTTGAAAAGTCAAACGGTGGGTTTCCTTCACTTCTGAGCTCTGCCATGCGTCCAAACAGTAGTTTATCCCCACATATGGGGTATCAGCGTACTCTGGACCCCAAGAGTTATTGTGAAATTTGTCCTATTTCTTCTGTTACCCTTGGGAAAATAAAAAACTGGGGGCGAAAATATTATTTTTGTAAAAAAAATAAGATTTTTTTGTTTTTTACGGCTGTACATTATAAACTTCTGTGAAGCACTTGGGGCTTCATAGCGCTCACCACACATCTAAATAAGTTCCTTGTGGGGTCTATTTTCCAAAATGGGGTCACTTGTTGGGGATTTCCACTGTTTAGGCGCATCAGGGGCTCTCCAAATGCGACATGACGCCCCCAGACCATTCCATCAAAGTCTGCAATCCAAAACGTCACTACTTCCCTTTCCGAGCCCTGACATGCGCCCATACAGTAGTTTTCTCCCACATATTGGGTATCAGCGTACTCAGGACAAATTGGACAACAACTTTTGGGGTCCAATTTCTCCTGTTACCCTTGTGAAAATAAAATATTGGGGGCGAAAAAATCATTTTTGTAAAAAAAAAAAGGATTTTTTATTTTTACGGCTGTGCGTTATAAACTTCTGTGAAGCACTTCGGGGTTCAAAGTGCTCACCACACATCTAGGTAAGTTCCTTGTGGGGTCTATTTTCCAAAATGGGGTCACTTGTGGGGGGTTTCCACTGTTTAGGCGCATCAGGGGCTCTCCAAATGCGACATGACGCCCCCAGACCATTTCATCAAAGTCTGCAATCCAAAACGTCACTACTTCCCTTTCCGAGCCCTGACATGCGCCCATACAGTAGTTTTCTCCCACATATTGGGTATCAGCGTACTCAGGACAAATTGGACAACAACTTTTGGGGTCCAATTTCTCCTGTTACCCTTGTGAAAATAAAATATTGGGGGCGAAAAAATCATTTTTGTAAAAAAAAAAAGGATTTTTTATTTTTACGGCTGTGCGTTATAAACTTCTGTGAAGCACTTCGGGGTTCAAAGTGCTCACCACACATCTAGATAAGTTCCTTGTGGGGTCTATTTTCCAAAATGGGGTCACTTGTGGGGGTTTCCACTGTTTAGGCGTATCAGGGGCTCTCCAAATGCGACATGACGCCCCCAGACCATTCCATCAAAGTCTGCAATCCAAAACGTCACTACTTCCCTTCCGAGCCCTGACGTGCACCCATACAGTAGTTTTCTCCTACATATTGGGTATCAGCGTACTCAGGACAAATTGGACAACAACTTTTGGGTTCCAATTTCTTCTGTTACCCTTGTGAAAATAAAATATTGGGGGCGAAAAAATCATTTTTGTAAAAAAAAAAAAGGATTTTTTATTTTAAGGCTGTTCGTTATAAATTTTAGTGAAACACGTGGGGGTTCAAAGTTCTCACCACACATCTAGATAAGTTCCTTGAGGGGTCTAGTTTCCAAAATGGTGTCATTTGTGGGGGTTTCCACTGTTTAGGCAGATCAGGAGCTCTCCAAACACGACATGGCGTCCAGCCAATTCTGCGTTGAAAAAGTGAGACGGCGCTCCTTCCCTTCCAAACTCTGCCATGCACCCAAACAGTGGTTATACCCCACATATGGGGTATCAGTGTACTCAGGACAAATTGCACAAGAACTTTTGGAGTCTTGTTACCCTTGGAAAAATAAAAATTCGGGTGAAAAGATCATTTTTGTGGAAAAAATATGATTTTTAAATTTTACGGCTCTACGTTATAAACTTGTGTGAAGCACTTGAGGGTTCAAATTGCTCACCAAAGATCTAGATAAGTTCCTTAGGGGGTCTAGTTTCCCAAATGGGGTCATTTGTGGGGGGTTTCCACTGTTTAGGCACATCAGGGGCTCTCCAAATGCAACATGGCATCCAATCTCAATTCCAGCCAATTTTGGTTGGAAAAAGTCAAATGGTGCTCCTTCCCTTCCAGACTCTGCCGTGCGCCCAAACAGTGGTTCCCCCCCACATATGGGGCATCAGCGTACTCAGGACAAATTGGACAACAACTTATGTGGTCCAATTTCTCCTGATACCCTTGGGAAAATAAAAAATTAGTGACTAAAAGATAATTTTTGTGGGAAAAAAATAGGAATTTTTATTTTCATGCCCGGGCATTATAAACTTGTGTGAAGCACTTGGGGGTTCAAAGTGCTCACCAAAGATCTAGATAAGTTCCTTAGGGGGTCTAGTTTCCAAAATGGGGTCACTTGTGGGGGATTTCCACTGTTTAGGCTCATCTGGGGCACTGCAAACGGAACATGACCCCCATCAACGTCTGCATTCCAAAACGTTACTACTTCCTTTCCAAGCCCTGCCGTGCGCCCAAACAGTTTTCCACCCCCACATATGGGGTATCAGCGTACTCAGGACAAATTGGACAACAACTTTTGGGGTCCAATTTCCTTGGGAAAATTCAAAAATTTAGGACTAAAAAATCATTTTTGTGGAATTTTTTTTTTTTTCACACCCAGGCATTATAAACTTTTGTGAAACACTTGGGGGTTCAAAGAGCTCACAACAGATCTAGATAAGTACCTTAGGGGGTCTAGTTTCCAAAATGGTGTCACTTGTGGGGGGTTTCCACTGTTTAGGCGCATCAGAGGTTCTCCAAGCGCGACATGGCGTCCAATCTCAACTCCAGCCAATTTTAGTTTGAAAAAGTCAAACGGCGCTCCTTCCCTTACGAGCTCTGCCGTGTGCCCAAACAGTGGTTTTCCCCCACATATGGGGTATTGGCGTACTCAGGAGAAATTGTATAACAACCTTATCTGTCCATTTTCTCCTTTTACCCTTGTGAAAATAAAAAAAAAGTTTGTGAAAGATCATTTTTGTGGCTAAAAAGTTAAATATTCATTTTTTCCTTCCACGTTGCTTTAGTTCCTGTGAAGCACCTGAAGGGTTAATAAACTTCTTGAATGTGGTTTTGAGAACCTTGAGGGGTGCAGTTTTTAGAATGGTGTCATTTTTGGGTATTTTCTGTCATGTAGACCCCTCAAAGTGACTTCAAATGTGAGGTGGTCCCTAAAAAAAATGGCTTTGTAAATTTTGTTGTAAAAATGAGAAATCGCTGGTCAACTTTTAACCCTTATAACTTCCTAACAAAAAAAAATTTTGATTCCAAAATTGTGCTGATGTAAAGTAGACATGTGGGAAATGTTATTTCTTAACTATTTTGTGTTACATATTTCTCTGTTTTAAGGGAATAAAAATTCAAAGTTTGAAAATTGCTAAATTTTCAAAATTTTCGCCATATTTGCGTTTTTTTCAAAAATAAACGCAAGTTATATGGAAGAAATTTTACCACTAACATGAAGTACAATATGTCACGAGAAAACAATCTCAGAATCGCGAAGATCCGTTGAAGCGTTCCGGAGTTATAACCTCATAAAGAGACAGTGGTCAGAATTGTAAAAATTGTCCCGGTCATTAACGTGCAAACCACCCTTGGGGGTGAAGGGGTTAAAAATCCATCTCTTGGATATATTTTTAATTTTTTTTTTCTTTCACAATGCATTATTGGTTTATTTATTTATTTTTATTTATTTTTAAATTACAGGAATCTGAACCTGAGGAGCTCCCAGAAGAAGGACGGAGTGGACAGATACCCGGAGTGGGCTCACAATTCGTAAGTTTCCTGCATCCATCAGTGCAACACAACATCACACTACACACAACACATCAAAAAAAAAAAAAACACTGGACACAACCGGAAAACAACATAAATTTTTTTTTTTTTTTCCAGTCTTCCGCACCTGTGGCTTCAAGAGGTCCTCGCAGTGCCTCCCAGAGTCGACGTGAACAACGCGGCGGTCTACATCCTGTAATTATTATAATTTTTTTTTTTATTTTAATTAAATTTGAAATGTTTTTTTTTATAATTATTATTATTTTTTTTCCTCATTTTATTTTAGGCTTCACAGCATGCTCCCGACTCAGACGGTGAGGAGGGGATTGATGTCGACCTGTTAATTGATCTGATCAGAGAGCGGGAGCCGCTGTGGAACATGGGGGACCGCCGCCATTCAGATCAGATAGTGACCCGTCGGCTCTGGGATGAAGTTTGTTCCCAACTTGTTGGCTACTGGGAGGACCTTGAAGCTCGGTCACAGTCTAAAATGCGTAAGTATATACAGTTCTGTAGGCCTGCTGGATATAAAGCAGTGTTTCCAAAACTCCAGTCCTCGTGAACCCCAAGGGTTCATGTTTTCAGGATTTCCTTTGGTACAACACTATGGAAATCCTGAAAACATGACCCGTGGGGGACATGAGGACTGTAGTTTGGAAAACACGTATGTATTATACTAACCAATTTGTGCTATCTCGTTTCAGGGGAGAGAATTGTGAAGCGGTGGCAGTCTATCAGGGATCGCTTCAAGAAGGAGTTCAACAAAGAGATGCGGGCCCCGAGTGGTTCTTCAGGACGCAAGAGCAAATACAAATACGCAAGAGCTCTGGCGTTCCTGCGCGAAACTATGGTCACCAGAAGGTAAATATTCAAAAGGAAATGTTTACATGTCTAACTACATTTTTTTTCACAGCCAGGGCCATTCAAATACAGTATATTAATTGTATTTTTTCTCTTTATTCAACAGCACGGTGAGCAGCACTCGGGTGCCCGCAGAGTTGGGCCCTTCTGAGGCGATCCCTGAGGAGACCGGCACCGAGGGACACTTTGACCGCCCCGACCCATCTGCATCCACACGTGAGCCCTCTTTCCCCTCCACCAGCGCTGCAGCATCGTGGCCAAGTACATTGCATGAGGCTGCTGGTCAAGAGATAGATTTTCCTTTACCCCACCCTTCTGCCCCTGCCACCTCTAGTACACCTGCGGCTACTGGGCGGCACCGGCAGGGTCAGGAAAGGAACTATGCGCCCGAGTTCTTGCATTTGAATGCATCTTTTCAGAACTGCCTTAAAGTTTTATCTGAACAAGTTACCGCAGGCATTCATCAGATTACCTCCGCAGTTTCGGAGGTAAAGACACTTCTGCAAAGCATGCATTCAGAAGCAAGAGCATCACCAAATCAGGTTTTTTTAAGTCTGTGGCGGAGCGCATAGAGCCACTATCTGTTGACCAGCAGATGTATGTAATGCAGATGTGCCACGCTGCTGTAGTGCAGGTTTTCTCCTATCCTCCTCCTTCCACCCCAGTCGTTCCTCCCCTTCCCCCCTCCATCCGCCGTCCCTCCTCCCCCTCCGATTCAGTATCAGCCACCTCCCCAATTCCAGCAACCTCCCCACTATCACCAACCTCCCCAGTACCAGCCACCTTCCCAAATTCTGCCACCTTCACAAATTCTGCCACCTTCCCAAATACAGCCACCTTCACAAATTCTGCCACCTTCCCAACTACAGCCACCTCAACTTCACCCACCTTCCCAACTCCAGCAACCTTCCCAACTCCACCAACCTTCCCAACTCCACCAACCTTCCCAACTCCAGCCACCTCAACTTCAGCCACCTCCCCAACTTCAGCCACCTCACCAACTCCAGTCCCCTCAACAACTCCAGTCCCCTCAACAACTCCAGTCACCTATCCAGTACCAACAACCTCCCCAGTACAAGCCACCTACCCCGTACCAACCACCTACCCCATACTACACTCCCACCTCTTACCAATCTCCTTCCCCCTACCAATTCCCTACCATATCACCTGCTCCTCCAGTCCCTGCCCCACCTTCCACTCCACCACCCATCACCGATTCTGCCTCCAACTTGTCCTCCCATTCTTTAACCCTTTCCACCCCTTCACCTCTTACTGTTCCTTCCCCACCAGCATCCCAGTCCTCTCTACACACTCCCACGGTCGAAGTGTCCCACAGCCCCTCCAATAGTATATCCACCCCACACTACACTACGTTGTAACGTACTTTACCTTTTTTCAAAAAAGACAATGAGTCATGTTATGCAAAATAACATTTTTTATAAAAGATATTTTGCAAGTAAAATTTAACAAACTGGTTAAGAAAAATGGTTAAATAAATGTTGAATTGGTTGATTCAATTTTTGTCTGTCATTTCTTTAATATGTTACATGTTATGTAAGGTTACATGTGTAATAAAGATTAAGTACAGTAACAATGTTAAAGACAGAAACATTACATAGATTTAAGGCCAAACACAAACATAACAATTTATTAAACACGGTCATCCTGCCAGTCTACCTGTCCATCGGGTGAAATAAAGTACTCGGCAAAGCTGTCCCTCATCCTGGAAACAGCAACAGAACTTTGATTGGTATTATTGTAATAATCATGTAATGTTGTTTCTTGAAAGTGGTCCTCAATGGTCAACTGTTCTTTGCAGATCACAACATTATGCAGTACCACGCAGGCTTTTATGACTTCGTGGACAGTGTCAGTCTTCAAATTATGGCTGTCAATAGTACACGCCACTTTGCAGTCAGGATTCCAAACGTGCACTCAACCATTCTTCTAGCTCTTGTGAGCCTGTAATTGAAAATCCCTTTGGTATGGGTCAGTCCTCTGCTGGCATACGGTTTTAATAGATGTTCTGAGAGCTGGAATGCCTCATCACCAACACACACATAGGCATATGTGGCCCTGTGGTTTGAGGCAGCGGCCTAGGGGCTGGGAAATGGAATGTGTTCCCATACAGTCGACGTCCCATCGCTGAAAGTTTGAAGACCTGGAATCGTTAGATCGTCCATATGCCCCTATGTCCACTGCAATGAACCTATATTCGGCATCAGCGATGGCCATCAGGACAACCGAGAAATATTTTTTATAGTTAAAATATTTCTGTCCCTGGCTTCACAATTCTGACATGTTTCCCATCAATCGCTCCAAGACAATTCGGAAATTGGCAGATCTGTTGGAACTTATCTGCTATTTCCATCCACCGCTGTGTAGTAGGTTCAGGCAAAATTCAGAGACCAAACAGTCCCACAGTGCACGGCAGGTGTGCTTTATTATGCCCGATATGGTAGAGATTCCCAATCTAAATTGGAAATGGAGTGAGGAGAGCGATTCTCCACTTGCAAGGAATCTAAAAAAAAAAAAAAATTTTCTCACAATCACAGCATTACATAGCAGAATCAGGTATAACAATTGGAAAAGGCAAAAACAGAATATAGCACTACCCACATAGTATACAACTATGCCAACACAGTATATAACAATACACGCATAGTATACATCAATGCAAAACAGTATATAGCACTACCCACATTGTATACTATGCCAACACAGTATATAGCACTACCCACATAGTATAAAACAATACCCACATAGTATACAAGTACGCCAACACAGAATATAGCACTACCCACATAGTATACAAGTACGCCAACACAGAATATAGCACTACCCACATAGTATACAAGTACGCCAACACAGAATATAGCACTACCCACATAGTATACAAGTACGCCAACACAGAATATAGCACTACCCACATAGTATACAACTATGCCAACACAGTATATAATAATACACGCATAGTATACATCAATGCCAAAACAGTATATAGCACTACCCACATTGTATACTATGCCAACACAGTATATAGCACTACCCACATAGTATAAAACAATACCCACATAGTATACAAGTACGCCAACACAGAATATAGCACTACCCACATAGTATACAAGTACGCCAACACAGAATATAGCACTACCCACATAGTATACAAGTACGCCAACACAGAATATAGCACTACCCACATAGTATACAAGTACGCCAACACAGAATATAGCACTACCCACATAGTATACAAGTACGCCAAAACAGTATATTGCACAACCCACATAGTATACAAGTACGCCAACACAGAATATAGCAGTACCCACATAGTATACAAGTACGCCAACACAGAATATAGCACTACCCACATAGTATACAAGTACGCCAACACAGAATATAGCACTACCCACATAGTATACAAGTACGCCAAAACAGTATATTGCACTACCCACATAGTATACAAGTACGCAAAAATAGAATATAGCAGTACCCACATAGTATACAAGTATGCCAAAACAGTATATTGCACTACCCACATAGTATACAAGTACGCCAACACAGAATATAGCACTACCCACATAGTATACAAGTACGCCAACACAGAATATAGCACTACCCACATAGTATACAAGTACGCCAAAACAGTATATTGCACTACCCACATAGTATACAAGTACGCCAACACAGAATATAGCAGTACCCACATAGTATACAAGTACGCCAACACAGAATATAGCAATACCCACATTGATTTAAGCACTACCCACATAGTATACAAGTACGCCAAAACAGAATATAACAATAACCACATTGTATTAAACACTACCCACAAAGATACACAAAATATGCATTTGAATGAAATAAACACACACAAGTTTTTGACCATTTTTTATTGCACTGTTAGTAATCCTTTGATTGCCTTTTAGTCCTATAATAAAAAATAACAACAATACAACTGTGTTCAAGCAAGCAATTCAAAAATAATAGCTTACCTTATAGTCACCATGAGACGCTCCGATGGAGAAATCGAGTAGCGGCAGTAGGTGTCACATCTCCTGATCTTGTCTTCAATCCGCTCCACCAACATATCAAATGTTTCCTTATTCATACGAAGATAAGAAAAAAAATTTTCTGGATTCTCTCTTAGCTCCATATTGAGTGTCGAATAGACTCCACGGGTTAGTCTCTGTGCCGTGATGGGGTGGATCCACATACGGCGGCGTCGCTGGCGCTGACGCTTTAGGCGCTGCTCGATCCTTCTCCTCCATAACGATAAACCTCAAGCGATTCGCCTCCGCTGTGAAATCCACGAGATTCCTGAAAATATTACCAATAATCGCCTCTATCTTCATCAGTCACTTGCTCTTCTCTCAAAAATGCTCCTCTACAACCTGTCAAAGATGGGCTGTAGGAACACTGTATATATAGGATTTACAGTAGCCAATCAGTTTTTGAAATAAAAGGGGCGTTTTTGAAAACCGGATCCGTCGTAATCCGTCAAAAAACGGATAAAAAACGGATGAACCTGATGCGCCGGATCCGGTTTTCTGCCTGATCCGCTAAACGGATCAGACAGAAAACTGGATCCGGCGCATCAGGTTTTTCATTTCATTGCCGCCTGATTCAAAAAACCTGATGTGTGAATGTAGCCTTAGTAGTTTACAGTATGTTCCCTGTGTTTAAGATAATAATTACTCATGAATAGTGTTGAGCGATATTGCTCGATATCTAAAAATATCGTATCGAAATTGTATCGCCGATAGCACTAAATATCGTCGATATCTGATTCCGATACCGGAAATCCAATGTAAGTCTATGGGAACAAAATATCGGAATTAAAAAAAACCCATTCTTGCCTTGTTGGTTAATTGTACATGAAGGAAAACAACAAAGACTAATGTAGAATGTATTGGGGGAGGTTGAGGAGACAATAAAGGCATACATGTTTAACCCAATGCATTGGAATAGCATTAATATATTTTTTTTGGAAATACGTTTGGATTGACTAACAAATTGACAATGTTGTTAACCTTTTTTCTATTTTGGCAAATATGTATGTTTCACAACTTCCATGCTGTTCACCTTTTTAACTTTTGCCAGTGCCACACTTTCTCCTTCATAATCTTCAGCAGCAGCATCATCTTTCTCATCAAATTATTCTTCATCTTCACCTTCTTAATCTTCTTCTTAAACTTCTTGCTATTCATGTTTTTGTTTACATTACTCATATTGTTATTATTAAACTAATTAATCTTCTTCATATTCAAATTCTTCATCTTCTTCATCATATTCTTATTTGTGACAGAGATTCCTGTACTTGTAATCTGTAAAAGTATGAATTGTTCATCCTTCCGTTCTTGCTGTCACAAAAGATTTAAATTACAACAGTATTTGTCCGTGTTCAGTTTAGCCTGCAGCAGCAGGCATTTTCCAGGGCACCACGAGGAGGAACGGACTCACCCCCATACACTGCTTAGTCTTCTTCTGCTTAGAATTTAGAGCATATATTTTGCTCTTCATTTTGGTCTTATACTTCATGTTCTTCTGCTTTTTGATCTTTTGCTTATTGTTCTTCTGTCTCTTGTTCTGTATCTTGTAGTTTGTCTTAACCTTCTTTGTCCTGTTGGTGATCTTCTTCTGGGTAATCTTTTATTTTTTCTTTGTGATGGTGTTCAGGCTGGTTGGCTTCATGCTCGTCGTCCTTGTTGTCGTCATCTTCTTCTGGGTGGTCTTTAATGTCGTCTAATTTCCGAGAAACAGCTGACGTTACTGGAACCCTGACGGGTATCAGATGGAGCAAGAGACAATGGAAGTAACGAGGACCAGCTGACTGTGCTGGACCCCGGACGGGTAGCAGAAGGAAAAGAGGCAATGTCACAACCGAGTACCAGCTGACGTTACTGTGACATGGTTACTAAGCAGGAGGTACCTGTGCTCCAAAGCACTACCAAGGACCAGCAGACGTTGCTGGAACTCGGATACGGAGATGGAGGCACCTAGGCCAAAGGCACTGGGGAGAACCACTTGACGGTACTGGACCCCGGACGGGTAGCAGAAGGAAAAGAGGCAATGTCACAACCGAGTACCAGCTGACGTTACTGTGACACGGTTACTAAGCAGGAGGTACCTGTGCTTCAAAGCACTACCAAGGACCAGCAGACGTTGCTGGAACTCGGATACGGAGATGGAGGCACCTAGGCCAAAGGCACTGGGGAGAACCACTTGACGGTACTGGACCCCGGACGGGTAGAAGAACGCACCCATGAAAATGTAAGTTGACAGGACGCAAGCCGTCCGCAGTTACCGAATCACACAGTCCTACAGTGGGTGCTTATCCTATTGTCACAATGGAAACCTCCTTTATTTACATATCCCACAGCACACATAGGAATCACCTAAACTGCAGGCACCATAGAGTCGGCTAACCCGAATGCAACACGACAGCACAACTTATTGGAGGATAATTGACGTTCACACTGCCAGGAAACAGCTGTCGTGCTGTAACCAGGCTGGCCAGGAGTCAGTACCCCTGCCAATTACTTACGAGCAACAAATGGCGGTGTTGTAGCCCAGGGAGTAGAGTTCAGGTGGTAGAAAGATGAACATAACAGGAGACATGGAAAACGTTGCCAAACAGTTATTTAATCTGAAAACGGACAGGCAAATTCAGGTGAGATCCATGCCTTGTTCATTTTCAGAAAAGTAAGCCGGTCTACATTCTCTGAGGATAGTCGCATGCGACGGTCTGTTACTACACCACCTGCAGCACTAAAGACACGCTCAGATAATACACTGGCAGCAGGGCAAGCCAGCACCTCCAATGCATACTGGCTAAGCTCTGGCCATGTATCCAACTTAGAGACCCAAAATTTGAAAGGGGAAGAGGCATCTGGGAGTACACTTAGAGGGAAAGCCAAGTAGTCTGTCACCATCTTACGGAAACGTTTCTTCCTGGTGACTGGAGCCGTCTCGGATGGTGTAGACCTTGCTGGCGCTGTCACAAAACTTTGCCACATTTGTAACATACAGTTCTTGCCCTGTGCAGAGGCGCTGCTTCTGATCCCTCTTGTTGTAGAGGTGTCTACACTGCCTCGACGCACAGAGCTGCTTTGTAAAGCAGTAGCAGCAGCAGCAGCAGCACCTCTCTCGGCTGGAATGTACAACAGTATGGATTGCACCAGTGTGTCTTGGTACTCCTGCATTTTACGGTCCTGGTTCACCGGTGTGATGAGGGTTTGTAAATTGTCCCGGTAGCGAGGGTCTAGGAGGGTGTACACCCAATAATCTGACGTGGTGAGAATGTGGGCGATGCGGTGGTCGTTTCTCAGGCACTGAAGCATGAAATCAACCATGTGCTGCAGACTCCCAACTGGCCAACAAAGGCTGTCCTCTGGAAGAGGCGTCATCTCTGTCTCCTCTGCATCACCCCACCCTCGCTCTACATACTGACTAGAGCGTTGTGTACCTCCCTCTGTAGGGATTTCTTCCTCCTCCATTGACTCCTCCTCCTCCTCACAAAGTGAGCCCTGCCCAGCCCTTTGTGAGGAACCACGTTGCGCTGACTGTCCTGAAGGTAATTGAATTTGTGACTCCTCATCCTCCACCTCTTCCAAAACCTCTTCCTTTAGTGCTTTCAGTGATTTCTGAAGCAGGCAGATAAGGGGGACAGTCATGCTGACTAGTGCATCATCTGCACTCGTCATCCGCGTTGAGACATCAAACGCCTGCAAAACGTCGCATATGTCCTTCATAGAGGCCCATCTGTAGTGGTGAAGTGTGAACGGCGCAAATTGCGAGTTGATTGCGCCTGTTGCAGCTGATACTCCATTACTGCTGGCTGCTGCTCACACAACCGCTCCAACATATGTAACGTGGAATTCCACCTGGTGGGTACGTCACATATGATGCGATGTTCAGGAAGGCGAAAACTGACTTGCAGAGCTGCAATGCGCGATCTGGCCATGCTGGAACGTCGCAAGTGAGCGCACTCTAGGCGGACCTTGTGCAGCAGTGCATCAAGATCCGGATAGTCCCTCAAAAAACTGTGCACGACCAAGTTCAGCACATGTGCCAGACATGGTATGTGAGTGAGGTTGCCAAGGCCCAGAGCTGCCACCAGATTTCGGCCATTGTCACACACTACCAAGCCTGGCTGGAGATTAGCTGACAAAAACCACACATCGCTCTCCTGCTTGATGGCATCCCAGAGCTCCTGCGCTGTGTGGCTTCGATTCCCCATGGGAATTAATTTCAGTACGGCCTGTTGACGTCTGGCCACGGCTGTGCTCATATCGGTCGCAACAGGTAAGCGTTCACCGGTCCATGTGGAGGTATACCGTGACGGCTCGTGCAGCGATGATTCTGAGGAACTGAAGTAGGAGGAGGAATCAATGTGCACAGAATGGATTCCTGCAATCCTTGGAGTTGGCAGAACACGTACAGCGCCACTGGCAAGATCTGTACCCGGCTCCACAACATTGACCCAATGGGCAGTGAGGGAAAGGTATCGTCCCTGGCCATGGGTACTGGTCCACGCATCGGTGGTCAGGTGGACCCTGCTACTGACGGCGTTTAGTAGCGCATGTTTAATGTTTCCCTCGACATGTTTTTGCAGAGCAGGGACAGCTTGCCTGCTGAAATAAAATCGGCTTGGCACATTATATTGTGGGACTGCCAATGCCATAAAGTTCCTGAAACTGTCAGTCTCCACCAGCCTGAATGACAGCATTTCAAGGGACAGGAGTTTTGCAAGGCCAGCATTCAGAGCCTGTGCTCGTGGATGGTTTGCCGAGTATGGCCGTCTTTTATCCCATGCCTGTGTTACCGATGGCTGTTTTTTGTTCTGGGAGTGTGACGATGACTGTGAACTTGCTGCAGTGGGTGGAATAACAGTTTCTCTATGGACAACAGTGACCGAGGTTCTTCCATGGAGATCCTGTGAGGAAGCCGAAACAGGTGTGTGAGAGCTGGAGGTAGAGGCTCGAACATGACCTAAAGATGTAGGTGCTGCTGTAGGTTGGCCTACATCTCCAGTGTGTCTTTGTAACTCAGCTACGTGCTTTGTCCGTACATGTGTCCACATATTTGTGGTATTCAGGTTCCTGCTATTTTTACCTCTTTTAACTTCTTGCTTACACAGCTTGCATTGAACATAGCAAATATCATGTACAAGTCTGTCAAAAAAGGACCACGCAGTGCAAGTCATGGGAGCGCCAATTTTGACAGTTCTAAGAGAACTGCTCCCAACAGGTGCCAAACTGGAGGCTACAGGCAAGCGAGTCTGCAGCCTACCTCTCCCTCCTCTTTGTACCGTTGGGACAATCTCTTCCTCAGAGCTGCTCCCACCACCTTCCTGTTGCTCACGCCATGTTGGGTCTCGGACTTCATCATCTCCACTACCTTCTTCCAACACCTGCTGCTGTTGGATGGTCTGGGCAGCACCATGCTCCACAAAACCTGGCACCTGAGTCTCATCATCATCATATGATGCGTTCTGCAGTGTGCTGTCCATCGGCACTGGCTCACCCGCCTCTTCAGATTGAGAGAGACACAGCTGTTGCGCATCACTGCATACTCCCTCTTCTTCAAATTGCAGAATGCTGCTTGCCTGTGCCCGTGTTTGCGAGCCAACAGATTCTGAGAACAGAAGCAGAGACTCAGCTGTCTCCTGTACAGAACTCTCTGACTGCCTTGGCAATTTGACAGGTGGTGAACAGACAGATGGTTGCTCAACAGTGTTGTGTTCCTGAGAGGAGGTGGAAGGAATTGAAGTCGATGCATTGGCTGCCATCCAACCAACAACGGCTTCAATTTGTTCTTCCCGCAGCAGGGGGGCACGCCGAGCTCCTACCAAAGTGCGCATAAAGGAACGCTCACGGGGATAAATGGTGGATGCTGTGTCACTGAGGGCGGCAGCAGACACAGAATCCCCACGTCCTCTCCCTGCTGAAACTCCACGGCCACGACCACGTGCCTTACTCACTGACTTCTTCATCTTGGTAGATTGATAAAGAAAGTCAGAAAAGTTATAAGGCCTAAGTGTGGTTATTACGCAGAGACTGAAGTGAACACTGAAACACAACTGTCCACAATCTGTGAAAGGCTACTCCTTTGTCTACTTCTATAGTGTTTGCAACCAATGTATTGGATACGGATGGAAGCGCGTCACACTAATAGATTATATTTATTTTAAATGGAATGGAGCAGAACCAATTGGAGAGAAATGAAAAGGATGAGGCACTGAGACACGCTCAGCAGAGTACAAGCAGCAGTGCTTGAACAAGTAACTGGAGCGTGATGTGCACTCAAAAAATAAAAAACACAGACTGAAGTGAACACTGAAACACAACTGTCCACAATCTGTGAAAGGCTACTCCTTTGTCTACTTCTATAGTGTTTGCAACCAATGTATTGGATACGGATGGAAGCGCGTCACACTAATAGATTATATTTATTTTAAAAGGAATGGAGCAGAACCAATTGGAGAGAAATTAAAAGGATGAGGCACTGAGACACGCTCAGCAGAGTACAAGCAGCAGTGCTTGAACAAGTAACTGGAGCGTGATGTGCACTCAAAAAATAAAAAACACAGACTGAAGTGAACACTGAAACACAACTCTCCACAATCTGTGAAAGGCTACTCCTTTGTCTACTTCTATAGTGTTTGCAACCAATGTATTGGATACGGATGGAAGCGCGTCACACTAATAGATTATATTTATTTTAAATGGAATGGAGCAGAACCAATTGGAGAGAAATGAAAAGGATGAGGCACTGAGACACGCTCAGCAGAGTACAAGCAGCAGTGCTTGAACAAGTAACTGGAGCGTGATGTGCACTCAAAAAATAAAAAACACAGACTGAAGTGAACACTGAAACACAACTGTCCACAATCTGTGAAAGGCTACTCCTTTGTCTACTTCTATAGTGTTTGCAACCAATGTATTGGATACGGATGGAAGCGCGTCACACTAATAGATTATATTTATTTTAAATGGAATGGAGCAGAACCAATTGGAGAGAAATGAAAAGGATGAGGCACTGAGACACGCTCAGCAGAGTACAAGCAGCAGTGCTTGAACAAGTAACTGGAGCGTGATGTGCACTCAAAAAATAAAAAACACAGACTGAAGTGAACACTGAAACACAACTGTCCACAATCTGTGAAAGGCTACTCCTTTGTCTACTTCTATAGTGTTTGCAACCAATGTATTGGATACGGATGGAAGCGCGTCACACTAATAGTTAAATTGCATGGAGCTGCAATTATTACACTGAAGGAAAAAAAAAAGAGTCTGTGAGTGACACGTGCAGATGCCTACAGACAGCGTTGCATGCAGAGCAAACTGCAGCGTCACCTGCACTCACACACACCTTGCAGAGCTGTTAAAACAACACTGCAGGCAAAAGGAAGCTTTACACAGCGGTTGGTGCTAGCCTGCCTACAGCACAGTACACTAAATCGCAATCTCTAACTGTCCCTCAGAGTCAGCAGAGCAGCGTTCTGTCCCTTACTGAATTCACAGCACAGTGACGCTAAAATGGCAGCGGCGCCTTTTATAGTGCATTCTGACATCATTTCAGCATCCAATCACAGCCATGCCATTAGTTAACATGACCGCAGCATTACAGGATGTGCCCACACTTCTTAGGATTCCTCATTGGCTGACTAAAATCACATTGCCTCGCAAAGAATTATGGGAACTTCCGATTCCGGTATTCGATAAGACGAAAATATCGAAACAAATTATCGAAAGGCCGATAGAGCTAATATCGGCCGATAGCCGATATTTACATTATCGTATCGCTCAACACTACTCATGAACCATTCTTGTTAGAAATGGAAAAAAAAATGCAGTGTGTGTCTGTGGCAGCATTTTACTTCTGGTGTGTATTTTAATTTCAGAAATAGATCTATAAAGTATTTAGGTTTTTCACACACAAAATAATAGCTATATAAATCAAGGGCTACTTGTCTGCCATGTGCACAAACTGCATTTTTTAGCCACACTTCTCTGGCATACCAAAATGTGTTACCTCATATTTTACACTGTGTACTGTATTCAAGCATATCTCTACAGATGTCTCACAATACTTGGTGTTAGGCTTAACTATGTTTGAATTTTTTTATATGTGTAATTTGAGTGTGGTAATATATGCCAAAAGGTTTGCACTTAAAGTTTGTTAGACATTGTTAAAATCAAAGTTTTGGAACATTCACTTTATATACATGTAAGGCTAATCATGTGCTGCCTGCTATTCTTAATCATATATACACAAAAATGCAAAATTATTAGCCACTTGGAGTGTTTGCTTTCAACCTTTGTTGCTGCCCAAACAACAGTTTGTGTGTGACTGTGTAAAACCCAATGTTTCTACTTCATTAACGCCATCATACAAAGTTAGTCACACAAGCTCTTACATATGGCTAATGCTCATTGGTAATGGTGGTAATGTTTGTGTTGTTAGACCCAGCCAAAGTCCTGCAGGCTATGTTTGTTCAAACACTTTAGAACAGTGGTGATGATGGACAATACTTAATTTTTGTAATTCCACCATGGCGCCAAGTGCTCACACACTTCTTAGTGTCAATGGCAAGGCATAACCAACTGTTGAAATATATTTTTGGAGCACCCATGCTGATCAAAATGCAAGAAGTTTTTAAATTTAACATGGCTGAACACATTGTGTTGTTGTTTAATTAATATTTTACTGTTTGCGGGAATGTGACTTGTTTTCACACTTTCCCAACAGTTGATTTTGTGAAATGCTGATGGCGCTCAGCGAGGGACCAGTTTAGGGGGAATTAATCCCCTCCCCTCCACGTCAGGTGCTTCCAAAAAGATTCAATATGTGTTCTACAGAAATTTAGCCTTTCTTCGCCCAATTCTGGAGCTAAATTCGTAAGTTACACTCTGTATGATTTGACAAACATCTTAAACTATGTACACTGTATTTACCAATATTTCCTAATATTAATAACTAGGAAAAATTACATTAAATCTGTGATCAAAACATATATTTAACAAGTCGATTAATCAGGTTTCCCCAACTCCAGTCCTGAAGGGCCACCATCAGGTATTGTTTTCAGGATTTCCTTTATATTGCACAGGTGATGCAATTATCACCTGCCCAATACTAAATAAATCCTCAAAACATGACCTGTTGGTGGCCCTTCAGGACTGGAGTTGGGGAACCCTCTTTTAAATAATACTCATGTATATATGTGCAGTTACCAAAAAACCACATGTTGGAGACCTAGCTTCATTTGTGGGAAAGAAATTGCTCTTTTTGTAAGATTTTGTATTACTTATGATGAACGTAACAGTTTATGTGACAATTTTATTTATCATTGGACTGATGATAACCTTGAAGACTCTGATGAATCGCCAACAACAGCTAGATCTGTGCCATGTATGTCTGCATCGGAGACCGAAGCCCCAACAGAGCCAACTACAGCAACACAGCCTGATGACCAGTTGTCTGATGCAGCTCAAACCTCTGATACTGGGACTGGAAGCACCCAAACAACTGCCCCAACAACATCCCAAGCAGCAGCCCCAGCACCAGAGCCAGCATCAACAGCCAATCTACCTAGGTATCTTGCACACACTCTCCAATAGAGAGACAGGCGACATGTTTTTGTGGGCCCCGGGCGAAAGAGCCTCAGTGGGCCCCTTTAACACAGACCATGATTCATGATGCACAGATACAGTGGAGAAATATATATATATAGATAGTACAAGGCCAAAGATTTCACTTCTTACATTACATGAGTGATATCTATTGTAAATTCTACAGTAGCTCAGAAACCGGCGAATCCTTGCAGCGCACAGTGCAGACCAGACAGTATAGTCCTCCATACAGTATTATGGGCTCCACATAGTCCTCCATACAGTGTTATGGGCTCCACATAGTCCTCCATACAGTATTATGGGCTCCACATAGTCCTCCATACAGAATACTGGTCCCCATATAATACTCCATACAGAATACTGGTCCCCATATAATGCTCCATACAGAATAATGGACCCCATATCATGCTCCCTACAGAATACTGGTCCCCATATCATGCACCATACAGAATACTGGTCCCCATATCATGCTCCATACAGAATACTGGTCCCCATATCATGCTCCATACAGAATACTGGTCCCCATATCATGCTCCATACAGAATACTGGACCCCATATAATGCTCCATACAGAATACTGGACCCATAAATTGCTCCATACAGAAGACTGGACCCCATAAATTGCTCCATACAGAATACTGGACCCCATAAATTGCTCCATACCGAATACTGGTCCCCATATAATGCTCCATACAGAATACTGGTCCACATATAATGCTCCATACAGAATACTGGTCCCCATATCATGCTCCATACAGAATACTTGCCCTCATATCATGCTCCATACAGAATACTGGCCCCCATATAATGCTCCATACAGAATACTGGACCCCATATAATGCTCCATACAGAAAACTGGACCCCATATAATGCTCCATACAGAAAAATGGTCCTCATATAATGCACCAGTCAGGCTGTGCCCCCCATATAATGCTCCATGCAGGATGACAGGATGTCCTCCCTATACAATGCCCCATGGAGGATTTCACTCCCCCTTGCAGGCTGTCACACCCCTCTTTATAATGCCCCATGCAGGATGTCTCTCCCCCCATATAACGCCCTATGCCTCCATACATTAAAAAAAATAAATAAATAAATACTCACCTCACTGCTCACCTGCTGCTACCATTGCCGCTGCTCTGCTCCGGACTCCAGCGTCGCAGCCCGGCGTCTTCCCGCTCTGCACTGTGACTGATCAGCAGAGGGCGCGGTGATGTCACCACACCCCCTGACCTTAGACGTCACAATCAGGAGACGCGGAAAACACAGGACCTGCAGCGGAGGCACGGGGAGAGGTAAGTTTTGTGCCGGGGCCCTGAGCAAGCGTGGCGGTACTGGTACAGCTCTCCTCCGCTGACTGGCTCCATAGCGCGCTGGGGTGCCTGACGGCGAGTGGGCCCCCCTGCCTGCTCAGGGCCCCGGCTCTTGCCCGGGTACGCCGGGTGCTGACACCGGCCCTGAGAGCTACACATGCTGCCTGAGCTCATTGATGCTCGAGTTTTATCCATACTAAATTCCATGACACCTGAAAATTCTACAGATCGGTTTTGTCGCTCCCTCTCTCCTTGCCTAGCCAAAGTTCCAGATGAACAGCAAGAACGGGTAAGGGCTGCAATATTGACCCTCATTGCAGCAAGCCAAGGAGAGCAGGACCCAAACCCGGTGCTAGGGCCCATTGAACAATGGCGAGCAGTCCAGCATCCAATTCAGATGCCATCTGCTACCAACATAACACATGCACAAAATGTAGGTACACAATCTTCAGGGCCCAACCCTGGCCCACACACACAACAATCACAGCAAATGGCTGCATCCTCATCCATGCTTCCACCTCCTGCCTCCAGACATCCTTATCCCCAAATGTATGCTCCTGTTTGGTTTCCTCCTGCCCGTTGCTACACCAATGATTATGGCCAAATGCCTGACCCTGCCTCTCTACCTCATGGTCATGCTAGTAGCCAGCAATATGGACAAGGGCTGACCCTGCCTCAATGCCTCATGGTCGAGCTAGTAGCCAGCAATATGGCCAAATGCCTGACCCTGCCTCAATGCCTCATGGTTGTGCTAGTAGCCAGCAATATGGCCAAATGCCTGACCCTGCCTCAATGCCTCATGGACGTGCTAGTAGCCAGCAATATGGCCAAATGCCTGACCCTGCCTCAATGCCTCATGATTATGCCAGTAGCCAGCAATATGGCCAAATGCTTGACCCTGCCTCAATGCCTCATGGTTGTGCTAGCAGCCAGCAATATGGCCAAATGCCTGACACTGCCTCAATGCCTCATGGTCGTGCCAGTAGCCAGCAATATGGCCAAATGTCTGACCCTGCTTCAATGCCTCATGGTCGTGCCAGTAGCAGCAATATGGCCAAATGCCTGACCCTGCCTCAATGCCTCATGGTCGTGCTAGTAGCCAGCAATATGGCCAAATGCCTGACCCTGCCTCAATGCCTCATGGTCGTGCCAGTAGCCAGCAATATGGCCAAATGCCTGACCCTGCCTCAATGCCTCATGGTTGTGCTAGCAGCCAGCAATATGGCCAAATGCCTGACCCTGCCTCAATGCCTCATGGTCATGCTAGTAGCCAGCAATATGGCCAAATGCCTGACCCTGCCTCAATGCCTCATGGTCGTGCCAGTAGCCAGCAATATTGGCAAATGTCTGATACAACCACCACCTACAGCCAACATTCTGAAACAATGTCCTCCAGCATGTCTGTTGGTGATAGTAGTGGTGGTAATTTTGCTATGCCACAGCCCTACAATCTGCCATCAAGGCACCAGACACCTGTGGTGACCCAATTAGTTCCGCCTAACCGTAGGCCAAGAGATGAGACCTATAGCAGTTCCCAATCATATTTGAGCCAGATTGTTGACTCAGAACCTAATTTACCTCAGACACAAAGTGTTTCCAAAACATGTTTGGATGAGTCTTACCAAACACAACCTTATCCCCTCTACATCTGTTACAGCATCACTTTTGCTAAATTAACCTCCTCAAACAAGCACACGCCAGCCCACAATGCCTACAGGACAAATAGGCACACAGTCCTCCAGCCCTGAATGTGTAAGCGCTGAAAATACAATGGATGAATCTTTCTCCAGTGATGGTGACTTTGTGGATTTATGACTAACCTAAATAATTAGGTTAGCTTCATTATGTTGTGAAAACATTTCATTTACTTTTGCTACACCATCTCAGATGAAAATTTGTGTTGTAAGAAAAATAAAACACATTGGTTAAGTGTTAATATGTCTTGTTTCTTTGGCAAAGTCTATGTAATTTTTACAATAAACAACAGATATGAGGAAAATAAAAAAGTTCCAAAACAAATATGCAATGTACCATACCTGTCTACCATTAGGTCACACGAAATAACCCATATCTGACCCATACAATATTTACAACCAGGATGGTGCAAATATTAATCTGTGATGGATGAAACATAATAGGAAAGGAGGAGAAGGTGGTACACGCTGCTTCATTGACTTGCAGTCAGGTCACTGAAGCTACGCCCCCTCACAGCCTCAACTGGTTTGAAATATTTATCGCCGTGAAATGGCAGGGAAATTGCACACTTCAAGGTCAGTATGTGTGAACAACATGATCGCAAGGTGACCCACTCTCCTTCCAGAACACTCTCAGTGAGTAAGGGTCTTAGCTATTTTGTGTTACTCTACAATTATCACACCAAATACATACTTTCCTACATGGTATATTTATCACCAACACAGGAAACACATGATAATGAGGTATTAGTTATTTGTTATGGGTAGCAATGAGGCTTTCAGAGGGCCATGTATCAATTACCCACATCAAATCTCAGCTCGCAACCCACATCAAGGGTCCTCATTGCCTTGAGAGTCCCTAACCAATTTTGCCTTTAGAGGCCAAGAACATTTTTTGCAAAGCAACACAAAAAAAGGTGCAGAATACATATGTAACTGTAACATTAGTTGTCCTCCTCCATTTGCCATGGCACACTACCCTATGATGTCAAAAAATAATCTGCAAAACTATTTCTTACTAGAAGCCCAGAGTGAGGTACTCGGGGAGCATGCTGTGTTTCCTCTGCTAATGCAACATTAAACACTCTCTCATCATCCACATCAGCCAAGGATGGTTCTTGTTGTTGGCAGAAATTATGCAAAATAACGGCAGCCTTTATGACTGCCTGGACATTTGTTGGATGCATTTGTAGTTGTGTTTCAAACATACGCCATCTTGAAGTCAAAATTGCAAAAGCACACTCAACCAATCGATGGGCTTTCATCAGTCGAGTGTTAAAAATTCTCCTCCGGTTGTACAAACCTCGACGTAGAAATGGTCGAAGAACATGCCTTGAGAGCGCAAAGCCCTCATCAGCAACCATGATAAATGGTACAGGTGGGCCTGAGGCACCAGGATTCACACATGTTTATGGCAGATTTAAATTAGTGTCAGCAAGGCGCCTAGCTAATCTGGAAGCTCTAAAGATGCAAGCATCAGAGGCACTCCCATATGCCCCAAAGTCAGCAAGAACAAAACAGTAGTTGCTGTCAGCTAGAGCCAGCAGTACAACCGAAAAAAATTTTTAAAATTAAAAAACCGAGAACCAGAGTTTGGTGGCTTCTTGATACGAATGATACGAAATGTATACCAATGCAGTTTGGGAACTCAGTGTCTTCCATGAAACCCTGGACAATCCTCAAACAGTCTTGTGTGGTTGGCTGAGGCATAAGGCGGCTCTTTAGCTTATCCCAAATCAGATCACAGGTTGAGGGCAATCCCGGATATGGTTGACGTGCCAAGGAGGAACTCAAAATGGAGGGAAGAATATGAGTGACCAGTAGCCAGGAATCTGTTAACCAAAAACAATTTTTGGATGTGTTACATTCACCATCAATTGTGGATTATGTTGATAAATCAAACTATTTATACATAGTGAATGTAATAGAGCACACATTTACATAAAATATATGTTTTTTGCAATATAACCCACACCCATTAATGCTACACACAGGTGTCAGTTATAATGGAATTCTCACAAAGTGGCCATGTAAATAGTTTAGTTGTGGCCCATACTATTTGATTTTTAGTAAGAATAGATGTACAAACTCTATGCTTGCCTTTATTTCTATGGCAATGTTAAAGTAATACATGTTTTGCAGTTACTATTATGGTCATTGTATAACCTAGGCAAATGGAACATTACTCACTAGACATTTAACCACTTAACCCACAACGATGGTTTGCAATTTATTGGTCACATTATCATGCTTAGCACAAAAAAATTACCTCACAGTTACTAGCAAACGCTCCTCCGGAGAAATGCTTAGTCGCATGCAGGTGTCTTGTCTGAGAAGGTAAGGACGCAAAACATGAAGTATATTGTCAAAGCCGGGAATGGAAAGACGACAAAAAGCAACAAACTTCACCGGGTATCTGCGAAGTTCATTGTAGAATTTTAAAAAATGACCATATGCCCCACGTAGCAAGAGTAGAGGGTGAACCCATAGCCTCTTTTGCAGCCGTGGTTCCTCATCAAGCATATGGTGGCGAACCCCAAACCGATGTGACACAAGCCATTCCAACCACAACAACGCTTCATTGTCACTAGACATATTTGTGACACCAAAGGAGTCTTAACACACACCCCAAAGATGATATGTAATCGGCAAAAACTTTTTAGGAACTGATTTAACACATAATCACTAGAGTTGAGCGAAACAGGTCGGTCAGATTAAAAAAAGACCGACTATCGCCAAAGTTGTGTTTCGCCTAGCGAAACCCGACCATAGCATGAGGTCGGCCATGCGTTCGGCGACCAGAGCGCCAAAGTCGGTTTTCCCATAATGCTTGAAGGGCCTTTTCTCAGCCATTGAGCAAGGACGCACACTGGGCAACGCGATGACATAGGCAGCGGCCACCACCATCTTAGAGAAGGGCATTGCAGTGATTGGCTTGCTTTGTGTGGCATCACAGTGCATATAAAAGCCCTCACTGCCGACCGCCATTTTACTTCTGCCGATATTAGCGTAGGGAGAGGTTGCTGGCGTTGGTTCTCAGTAGGGAGAGCGTTAGGCAGTAAAAAAACAATAATTCTGTGCTTGTGCTGATAGCGATTAGCTGTAAAGTTAGTGTGCAGTGAGAGGGGAGAATTTTGTTGTGTGCAGCAGCGCTGGTTCTTAGTCTGCCTGCCAGTGACAGGGGAGGAATTGATTGTGTGGAGCAGCAGAGCTGATTATTAGGCTGCTGTTTGCCAGTGAGAGGGGAGGAATTTATTGTGTGCAGCAGCAGAGCTGATTATTAGTCTGCCTGCCAGTGACAGGGGAGGAATTTCTTGTGTGCCGCAGCAGAGCCTGCTAGTTGTATTGCTGTGTGTACACTGCTGTGCAGAGTGATTTTTAACACAGCACATACACAGCACTAATACTTTTATTTTTTTCTGCACAGTTATAGAGCGTTCATTTTTTCCCACACCGTATAGAGCTGTACGCTCCTGACACTACCGTGTACCGGCCGGTATCACAGACAAATACATGCTGACTATCTGTGTGTGACTCCGGAAATATATACGGAGATTTCAATTTTCCCCAAAACCGTATACAGCTGGTATCTTCTGATACAGTACAGTCTTTCTGCCTTGTGAATTACGGTCAAATCCATACTCATAGAGTGTCTGTGTGATACTCCTCAAATACATAAGGAGATTAAAAATTACCCCAACACTGTATACAGCTGTACGCTACTGATACAGTACACTTTTTATGCTTTTCATATTGTGGTGTAATCCATTCTGAGCATGTGAGCGTGTATGTTACTCCTGAAATATATATGGAGATTTAAAATTACCCCAACACTGTATACAGCTGTACGTTACTGATACAGTACACTTTTTATGCTTTTCATATTGTGGTGTAATCCATTCTGAGCATGTGAGCGTGTGTGTTACTCCTGAAATATATATGGAGATTTAAAATTACCCCAACACTGGATACAGCTGTACGCTACTGATACAGTACACTTTTTATGCTTTTTATATTCTGGTGTAATCCATACTGAGCCTGTGAGCGTGTGTGTTACTCCTGAAATATATACAGAGATTTAAAATTACCCCTACACTGTATACAGCTGTACCCTACTGATACAGTACACTTTTTATGCTTTTCATATTCTGGTGTAATCCATACTGAGCCTGTGAGCGTGTGTGTTACTCCTGAAACATATACGGAGATTTAAAATTACCCCAACACTGGATACAGCTGTACGCTACTGATACAGTACACTTTTCATGCTTTTCATATTCTTGTGTAATCCATACTGAGCCTGTGAGCGTGTGTGTTGCTCCTGAAATATATACGGAGATTTAAAATTACCCCAACACTAGATACAGCTGTACGCTACTGATACAGTACACTTTTTCTGCTTTTCATATTTTGGTGTAATCCATACTGAGCCTGTGAGCGTGTGTGTTACTCCTGAAATATATATGGAGATTTAAAATTACCCCAGCATTGTATATGGCTGTATGCTTCTGATATAGTACACTTTTTGGCCTTTTTTATATTTTGGTGTAATCCATTCTGAGCCTGTGAGAATCTGTGTCTGTTACTCCGCAAATATACACGGAGATTAAAAATTTTCACCCTCACCGTATACAGCTGTACGCTTCTGATACAGTACCATATAGCTGCTGGTATTTTGGGTACATTTTCACAAACATGAGGAAGTATGGTGGAAGAGGCCGCAGACATGGGCGTGGGGGGCCACCTGCTACTGATGGTGGTGGTGCATCTGCTGGTAGTGCCAAAAGCAAAATAGCAACTAAGGCAGGAGGTGTTGAGCCTGCGTCATCGTCTGGCTCCAGAAGGCCTGGAAGGCTCCCTTTTCTGGGACTACGTAAACCGCTTTTAAAGACGGAGCATCAGGAACAGGTTTTGGCTTACATTGTTGAAACAGCCTCCAGCTCTATCGCCTCCTCTTCTGAAGTTTCAAAAACTCCAAGCACTGAGTCGTCAGTGCAGGCTTCTGGTCAGGAACAATACCTTTCCTTGTGTCTTTCACCACCAACCAAAAGGGAAGGATGCAGCAGGCCACACTTCAGATTACTCCATGGAGCTCTTTTCACATACCATGCCTGGGTTATCAAGTCAAATCCTGAATTCCCCAGTCCAACATGAATCAGATATGGAGTGCACTGATGCACAGCCACTGCTAGATGATTCTGCTGGTACATTCACCCAGAGAACTACATTTCCCTCGCAGTCTACTGGACCAAAATGTGACCGTGATGAAACTCAGGTGCCCCTCCCTGCATACTATACCACCTTACACGGTGATACAGAGGAAGGTGCAGATGAAATTGAAGAGGAGGTGATGGATGATCCAGTTGTTGACCCGGATTGGCATCCAGTGGGGGAAGAGGGTGCCGCTGGCAATAGCTCAGAAGAGGAGGAGAATCCGCAGCAGGTATCGACATCGCAGCTGGGGTTATCTGGTAGGCCCGTAGCAGTCCAAAAATGTGTTAAAAAAACAAAAAGAGTTGCAGGACAGCTTGGCCAGATGGTCAAATTAGCACAGCGTGCAAGCCCGGAAAATTTATACCATAGTAGGAAGAGAAAAGTGGGGCACTTTTTTGACCAAAATCCTATTGATGAGGCAAAGGTTATCTGTAAGAAGTGCGGAAGGACCTTTAGCCGAACGAAAAATCTCAGAAATTTGAATACCAGTTGCATGCTTAGACATTTAATGAACATGCACTTGCAAGCGTGGACGGACTACAAAACCTCAGGTAGCACATGTGCACCGGCTCCTACTGAAGTTAGCCAGCAACGCTCTATCGATTCCCTCTCTGTAAGCCCACCGGTTGGCACACCACCAGCAAGAAATGTTGAGGTGTCGTAGCAAGGCCAAAGCAGTCAGGGAATCACAATGTTTTTTGCAATGAAAGACTGCATCTAGGCCATAACCATCACCACCACCATCACCACCATCACCATCACCAACCCCCTCTCAGTCCGTCATGTCCACCGATAGTTCCCCTTATGCAGCTCTCAAGTTAAGCTCACACTACCAGACACTCTGAGTAGGACAAGAAAGTACTCATCTTCTCATCCACATACACTGGGTTTGAACACCTACATTGCCAAACTGATCTCATTACAGATTATGCCCTTCCGCTTGGTTGAAAGCACAGCGTTCCGAAAGCTCATGGCCTACGCTGTCCCACGCTGTGACCTACCCAATCGGCACTTCTCTTCTAGAAAAGTGATTCCTGCCCTCCACCTGCATGTGAAAGACCGCATTGTCCATGCACTCAATCAGTGAGTGGAAAGGTGCACCTCACAAAAGATGCATGGGCCAGTAGGCATGGCCAGGGCCATTACGTGTCCATCACTGCGCACTGGGTTAATGTGGTGGATTCAGGGTCCACAGGGGACAGTGGCGGTGGGACACTGCTGCCTAGCCCACAGTATAGGCAACAGTTGGCTGTAGGCGTTCGACCCTCCTCCTCCTCCAGAAGCGAAAGCTCGTCAACAGAGCGCGGTCGCACGATCACTCCATCCGCAACTGCCAGTGTTGCACACGAGGTGTCCCACTATCGAACAGCTAGGGTAAGTGGCAGCAGGCAGTTTAAAAAATGATGTCTTTGGGCGACAACAGACACACCACGGAGGTACTGGCCAACTACTTTCAGCGAGAAACTGAGTCTTGGCTGGGCAGTATACATCTTGAGCCAGGCAAGGCAGTCAGTGATAACCGCCGTAATTTTGTGGCGACCATAGCCCTGGCAAAACTCAGACACATACCTTGCCTAGCTCATACCTTGAACCTGGTGGTGCAGTGCTTCCTAAATAATTATCAGGAGTTAACAGCCCTGCTCCATAGAGTGAGAAGACTGTGCTCGCACATCCGTCGCTCGCCCGTAGACTCTAGTCGTATGCAGAGGCTGCAGCGATTGCTCCACCTCCCCAAGCACCGACTAATCATAGATGTTGCAACAAGGTGGAACTCCACCATGCACATGGTTGAGAGGCTGTGCGAACAGAGGCAGGCTGTAATGCATTTATGGGAGGATACACGGGCAGGCAGTTTTAGGGCAGACATGGAGTTGTCGGGTGTGCAGTGGTCAACGCTGAAAGACCTTTGTAAAGTCCTTCAGTGTTTTGAGGAAAGCACATGGCTGGTAAGCACAGAAGACGCCATCATAAGCATGAGCATCCCACTTATGCGTCTGCTCATGCAAACTTTGACGCACATTAAGGATCAGGCGTCTGCAGCGGAGGAGGAAGAGGGAAGCTTTGATGACATTCAGACATTGTCTGCTCAGGGAACTGTCCTGGAAAAGGTGGAGGAAGAAGAACAAGGAGGAGGAGGATGAGGGGAATGATTATTTTGGGGAGGAGGATGCTTCTCAGGGGGCATGAGAAAATGTTGGCTTGCAAAGGTCAGGTCCAGGGTTTGTGCGTGACTGGAGGGATGTGGATTTGGCAGAAAGTGCTCCTCCACCCACCACTGGCAGTGCATCACTGACACCTAGAACATTGGCCCACATTGTGATTATGCCTTGCTGATCCTAAAAAGGGATCCCTGCATTGCCAAAATTATGAAGGATGATGACTACTGGTTGGCCAGCATCCTCGATCCACGCATTAAAGGCAAATTACAGAACATCATGCCACAGGAGAACCTAGAGCTAATATTGGTGAACAAAAAAGCAACTCTGGTAAACCGTTTGTTAGAGGCATTCCCAGCAAACAGCAGCGGTGCAGGTTCTACCACGAGCCGTACTGGGCCAAATGGAAGAGGAGTTTGTGGTGCACACAGCCGAAGTGGCGTTGGAGACAGGGTTTCATGACCATGTTGTGGACTAATTTCTCCAGGACAGCTCACATGCCTGGTCTGTTAGAACCCTCTTGTTAGGTTTTGTTTCAGCTTGCTGGTCACATGACCTTTTTTCCCTATTTAGTCTGGCTCCGCCCTTCTGGCTTTGCTGGACTTCATTGTATTACCTACTCTTAAGCTAGCCGGGTGCTTAGGAGCCCTACTCAGTCAGTTTTGCTTGATCTTAGGATCTCTAAGTAATTTGTTTTCTGTTTTATTTTTCCCTGCTACAATTTCTGTTAGGAGGTGTCCACCTTTTCTCCCAGTCCCTAGTTCTTGTAGGGATTCCTCCCTCGCAACTATAGGTCTTCGTTCAGACTAGCTGAGGACTTTAGCTGGTCTGGTCGCAGGATCAGGTTCCCCGTTACATCGTAGGGATCCAGCTTAGTTCTATTGTAGGGACAGAATTCCCATCTTTCCTTAGTGCTTGTAGCAGATCATAACAGTAAGTCCAGCCCAAGAAAAAAAAAAAAATCTCTAAGGAAAGATTTTCTGTTTCCATCATGGTGTCGGTTCAGGATTTGGCTCAACGCCTGCAGGGACTTTCTCTGGAGGTGGCTGAAATCCAGCAACACGTGAGTAGTTGTTCTGGAGCACATTTCGTGGAGCCAAAGGTACGTTTGCCTGATTTATTTTTTGGTGAACAACAAGATTTTTTTTCTTTTAAAAATGCTTGCTTGTTGTATTTCCGTTTGAGACCCAGATCCTCTGGTGATGAATCACAGCGCATAGGGTTCATAATGTCACTTTTGCGCAAAGAACCTCAGGACTGGGCCTTTTCTCTGCAGCCTAGTGATCCATGCTTTAGATCAGTGGATAGTTTTTTTTCTGCTTTGGGGTTATTGTATGACGATCCGGATCGTGTTTCATCAGCTGAGACAGAATTGAGACGTTTGAGACAGGGATCAGGTAATGTGGAAAAATATTGTACTCACTTCCGAAGGTGGTCCACTCAGGTGGGGTGGAACGATTCAGCTTTGAAAAGTTTATTTCTTGCAGGGTTAAGTGAAAGGGTTAAAGATTTGCTGATTGCTTATCCTATACCTGGTAACTTGCAAGAGGCTATGCAATTAGCCATACGGGTGGATAGGAGACTGCGTGCAAGGGTTAATGAGAGTAAATCTGCCTTGTCATCTCCAAGTTTGGAAAGGGACTGTACTGACATTGCAGAGCCGATGGAAATTGGAGCAATGACACCTTACTCTCGGGAAAAAGACCGTAGATTTGCGGAGGGCTTGTGTTTCTATTGTGGCAAATCTGGGCATTTTATTAAGAACTGTGCGCTTCGAATAAATAAAGAGAAAAAAAAAATGAGGTCAGTTTCGCCCGCATAGCTTGTTTAAACAGTAAAGGTGTCTTTATTTCTGCTACCACTGCTGGTGAGGAGGAATTAATGGAGTTTCGGGTATTTGTGGATTGTGGTTCAACTCTCAATGTGATTGATGGGAAATTTTTGGAAAAACTAAAATTAAAACCCAAACTTCTATCTTCTCCTATTATTGTGGTGTCTGTGGATGGTTCTCACTTGAAAAATGTTACTCACCATATCTGTGAATTTCCTCTTACTATTAATGGTGTTCATCAAGAGAATTTGGATTTGGTAGTTTTGAATAATTTGCCCTCACCTGTGATTTTGGGGTTACCCTGGTTAAAATTGCACAATCCGGTACTGGATTGGTCTACCAATGAAATTAAGTCCTGGAGTCCTAATTGTTATGACAAGTGTTGTAACGGGCGTATTGCTGCTGTAGTTAAGGGGGAGTTACCTGTACCTATTCAGGATTTTTGGAAAGTTTTTTCTGATAAGGAATCGCAGGTATTGCCTCCTCATAGAGAATTATGATTGTGCAATTGAATTTGTCCCTGGAGCGACTCTTCCTAAAAGTCGTTTATTTAATTTGACTATTCCTGAGAGAAAGGCTTTGGAGGAATACATACAGACAAGCTTGGCCGCCGGTCACATTAGGCCTTCCAAATCTCCTGTGGCGGTTGGATTTTTTTTGTTAAAAAAAAGGACGGCGGTTTACGGCCTTGTCTAGACTTTCGTGAGATTAATAAGATTACTGTACGCAATCCTTACCCACTGCCATTGATTCCTGATTTGTTTAATCAGTTAGTGGGGGCCAAGTGGTTCTCGAAAATTGATCTTCGAGGGGCATACAATTTGTTGCGCATGAAGGAGGGGGATGAATGGAAGACTGCGTTTAACACTCCACTGGGTCATTTTGAGAATCTGGTCATGCCTTTTGGGCTTTCCAGTGCTCCGGCATTTTTTCAGAATCTTATTAATGACATCCTTAGACCTTTGATCGGCAGAAGTGTGGTTGTGTATTTGGATGACATTTTGATTTATTCACTAGATTTGGAGTCTCATTGGAGGAGTGTGCGTGAAGTATTACAGTTACTGAGTGATAATTCACTTTTTGCCAAACTAGAAAAATGTGAGTTCGCTGTACAGAGACTTAGTTTTTTGGGCTACATTATCTCCAGTGAAGGTTTTGAGATGGACCCGGTGAAAGTGCAAGCTGTGCAGGAATGGCCTAGGCCTATTGGTGTGAAATCAATACAGAGGTTTTTGGGGTTCGCCATTTATTATTGAAAATTCATAAAAAATGTTTCTGTGATTGCCAAACCTCTGACCGATCTCACCAGGAAAGGTGCTGATGCGGTTCAGTGGACTACTGAGGCCATTGAGGCTTTTGTGTTGCTAAATGAGAGGTTCAGCTCTGCTCCCATCCTTACGCAGCCTGATGTGACTAAACCATTTTTGGTTGAGGTTGATGCTTCTTCTGTGGGGGTCGGCGCGGTGTTGTCTCAGGCAAAGACGGATGGAGTACATCCCTGTGCTTTTTTTTCAAAAAATTTTCTGAGTCTGAACTAAATTATGATATCGGTAATCGGGAATTGTTGGCAATTAAACTCGCATTTGAACACTGGCGTCATTTTTTTGGAGGGAGCGGAATTTCCCGTTCAAGTCTTCACCGATCATAAAAATCTGATCTACCTTGATGCTGCCAAACGCTTGAATGCCCGTCAGGCTAGGTGGGCACTGTTTTTCTCACGGTTTAATTTTACCGTTACTTACATCCCAGGTACTAAAAATGTTAAAGCTGATGCTTTATCTCGCAGCTTTTCTCCTATGGTGGGTACTCAGGAGGAGGAGGAAAACATCTTGCAAGAGGGGGTTGTTATTGCTGTTTTGGACTCAGTGTTGGAAGATGAGATTCTTAAAGCACAGGAGAATGCCCCATCTAACACGCCGCATGGGAGGTTGTTTGTGCCTGGTACCCTGAGGAGAGATTTGTTTGAAGAATGTCATGACTCTCGGTTGGCAGGTCATCCTGGAATCTCTGAGACCAAGAGACTTGTGGGTCGCAGTTTTTGGTGGCCAGGATGGCAGAAGGAAGTCATTAAGTGGGTGCGCCAATGCACTGTGTGTGCTAGATCTAAGTCTTCTCATACTCCTGCTGCGGGGTTGCTTTGCCCTCTGGAGGTCCCTAGTGCACCTTGGACACATTTGGCTATGGACTTTATTACTGACCTTCCCCCCTCTGAGGGTTTCACTGTCATCTGGGTGGTCGTGGACCGTTTTAGCAAGATGTGTCACTTGGTTCCTTTCATCAAACTGCCCTGCACTAAGACTCTCGCTAAGGCCTTTGTCAAGGAAATAGTCAGACTACATGGTGTTCCTACTGACATTGTTTCTGATAGGGGACCTCAGTTTGTGGCTCGTTTTTGGCACGCCTTTTGTGACAGGTTGGGAGTTCATTTGTCGTTTTCATCCGGATATCATCCTGAGTCTAATGGCCAGACAGAAAGGAAAAACCAGGATGTTGAGCAGTTCTTGCGTTGTTTTGTGACTGATAATCAAGAGGGGTGGTCTGAGTTTCTGCCACTTGCTGAGTTTGCTCTTAACAACCATACATCCGCTTCTGCTGGTTGTTCGCCTTTTTTTTGTTGTACTGGGAAACATCCGTCGTTTGGGTCATTTTCCAAGTTGGGATCGGCTGTACCTGAAGAGGAGAATTTTTCTGGTGTTTTGGAGAGAGTTTGGACTGATGTGCGTGGTAATCTTCAGGAGGCTAACAAAAGATCCAAAGTGTATTTTGATAGAAAACGACAAGAGGTTTTGTTTGCTATTGGTGACATGGTTTGGTTGTCCTCTAAGAATCTGCGCTTGAGGATTCCGTCTAAGAAATTGGGTCCCAAGTTTGTAGGGCCCTTTAAGGTGCTTCAGGTTATTAACCAATCTGCTGTTAAGTTGGAGCTTCCCATCTCCTGGAAGATTAATCCGGTGTTTCATGTTTCTCTCTTGAAAAAAGCTGAGGTCTCAGATGCAGACGTCTCGGCCACTGTTCCCCTGGTGATGGAGGACGGGCAATATGAGATTTCCCGCATCCTAAATTCTAGACGGTATAGAGGGAGTTAACAGTACCTCGTCGCTTGGAAGGGTTATGGACCCGAGGATAACTCATGGGTGAGGGCGGATGATGTTTCTGCGTCTAGACTTGTCAGAGCGTTTCACAAGAGGTTTCCTGATAAGCCTAAGTCCTAGGGGATCCGGAGGATCCTCTTAGAAGGGAGGGTACTGTTAGAACCGTCTTGTTAGGTTTTGTTTCAGCTTGCTGGTCACATGACCTTTTTTCCCTATTTAGTCTGGCTCCGCCCTTCTGGCTTTGCTGGACTTCATTGTATTACCTACTCTTAAGCTAGCCGGGTGCTTAGGTGCCCTACTTAGTCAGTTTTGCTTGATCTTAGGATCTCTAAGTAATTTGTTTTCTGTTTTATTTTTCCCTGCTACAATTTCTGTTAGGAGGTGTCCACCTTTTCTCCCAGTCCCTAGTTCTTGTAGGGATTCCTCCCTCGCAACTATAGGTCTTCGTTCAGACTAGCTGAGGACTTTAGCGGGTCTGGTCGCAGGATCAGGTTCCCCGTTACATCGTAGGGATCCAGCTTAGTTCTATTGTAGGGACAGAATTCCCATCTTTCCTTAGTGCTTGTAGCAGATCATAACAGTGTCATACTGAATCTATAGCAACAGACAGGAGACAGCAATTGTCAACTATGGTTAAAAATTACTTCTCCTCCCCTATCGATGTTCTCCCTCACAGGTCATTCCCCTTTGACTACTGGGCCTGTAAACTGGACACCTGACCTGAATTGGCACAATATGCCTTACAGCAGCTCGCTTGCCCTGCTGGTAGTGTGCTATCAGAAAGAGTCTTCAGTGCTGCTGGATCAATCCTGACCAAAAGAAGGACCCGTCTGTCGACGCAAAATGTTGATAATCTAACCTTCATTAAAATGAACCATGCCTGGGTTTCAAAGGATTTTGTCCCACCTTCCCCTGATGACACATAGGTTGCCAGCAAAATGGCTCGCTTTGTCCTCCTCTTCCTCGGACTTCTCCAATTCCTCCATTTGCAGCTGCTTTACGTCCATTATACACCTCAACATATGCCATTTTTGCCATCTCCCTATCTGGGCTGTCCCCCCCTTCTCCACCCACCAAATTTTTATATTCTGGTGTGATCCATACTGAGCCTGTGAGAGCCTCTGTCTGACTCTGGCAAAATCTACGGAGATTTAAAATTTCCCCAACACTGTATACAGCTGTACGCTTTTAATGCATTACCCTATTTCTACTTTTTATATTCTGGTGTGATCCATATTGAGCCTGTGTCTGACTCTGGCAAAATATATGGAAATTTACAATTTCCCCCAAACTGTATACAGCTGTATGCTTCTAATACATTACCCTTTTTCTACTTTTTATATTCTGGTGTGATCCATGCTGAGACTGTGAGAGCCAGTGTCTGACTCTGGCAAAATATACGGAGATTTACACTTTCCCCAACCCTGTATACAGCTGTACGCTTCTAATACATTACCCTTTTTCTACTTTTTATATTCTAGTGTGATCCATACTGAGCCTGTGTCTGACTCTGGCAAAATATACGGAGATTTACAATTTCCCCAACACTGTATACAGCTGTACGCTTCTAATACATTACCCTTTTTCTACTTTTTATATTCTGGTGTGATCCATACTGAGACTGTGAGAGTCAGTGTCTGACTCTGGCAAAATATACGGAGGTTTACAATTACCCCAACCCTGTATACAGCTGCGCTTCTAATACATTACCCTTTTTCTACTTTTTATATTCTGGTGTGATCCATACTGAGCCTGTGTCTGACTCTGGCAAAATATACAGAGATTTACAATTTCCCCAACATGGTATACAGCTGTACACTTCTAATACATTACCCTTTTTCTACTTTTTATATTCTGGTGTGATCCATACTAAGACTGTGTTTGATTCTGGCAAAATATACGGAGATTTACAATTTCCCCAACACTGTATACAGCTGTATGCTTCTAATACATTACCCTTTTTCTACTTTTTATACTCTGGTGTGATCCATACTGAGACTGTGAGAGCCAGTATCTGACTCTGGCAAAATATTCGGAGATTTGCAATTTCCCCAACCCTGTATACAGCTGTACGCTTCTAATACATTACCCTTTTTCTACTTTTTATATTCTGGTGTGATCAAAACTGAGCCTGTGAGAGCCAGTGTCTGACTCTGGCAAAACATACAGACATTTACAATTTCTCAAACACTGTATACAGCTGTACGCTTCTAATACATTACCCTTTTTCTACTTTTTATATTCTGGTGTGATCCATACTGAGCCTGTGAGCGTTTGTGTCTGCCTCCTGAAATATATACAGAGATTTCCAATATTTTCACCATACTATACATACCTGGTTTCTGGTGATACAGTACCCTTTTTCATCTTTTTATATTATTGTGTAATCCAAACAGCCTGAGAGCGTCTGGGTCTGCCTCCTGAAATATATACGGAGATTTCCAATATTTTCACCATACTATATATACCTGGTATCTGGTGATACAGTACACCTTTATCATCTTTTTAGATTATTGTGTAATCCATACTGAGCCTGAGAACGTTGGTATCTGCCTCCTGAAATATATACGGAGATTTCCAATATTTTCAACATACTATATATACATGGTATCTGGTGATACAGTACCACTTTTTCATCTTTTTATACTATTGAGTAATCCATACTGAGCCTGAGAGCATCTGTGTCTGCCTCCTGAAATATATCCGGAGATTTACAATATTTTCACCATACTATATATACCTGGTATCTAGTGATTCAGTTCCCCTTTTTCATCTTTTTAGATTATTGTGTAATCCATACTGAGCTTGAGATCGTCGGTGTCTTCCTCCTGAAATATATACGGAGATTTAGAATATTTGCACTATACTGTATATACACCTGGTATCTGCTGATACAGTACCCCTTTTCCTTCTTAGTATATTGTTGTGTTATCCATACTGAGCCTTAGAGCATCTGTGTCTGCCTACTGAAATATATAAGGAGATTTTGAATATTTTCACTTTACTATATATACCTGTTATCTGCTGATACAGTACCCCTTTTCTTCTTTTTATATTATTGTGTAATCCATACTGAGCCTGAGAGCATCTGTGTCTGCCTCCTGAAATATATACTGAGATTTACAATATTTTCCCTATACTATATATACCTGGTATCTGGTGATACAGTACCCTGTTTCAACTTTTTATAATCTGGTCCAATCCATACTGAGCCTGTGAGCATACGATACGATACGATACACTTTATTGATCCCGGGGGGAAATTACAGTATTACAGCAGCAATACAAACAGCAGTACATAAAATATTAGGACACAAATCTTGCACAGGTATACCAACATTACATAATAAATAAAAGTGTGTAGTTCATGTGTATATAAGACAATGTTAATTGACATTAGTACACCATCCATCAGTCATTATTTTCTACCACCCTTAGGAAATTATTATACATCCCCATAGCAGTAGGTACAAAAGATTTCCTGAATTTCTCCTTCTTGCACCTTAATAGGATTAGACGGCTGCTGAATGTGCTCTTCTGCTTCAAGAACAGCTCGTATAGGGGGTGTGTATTATTGTTCATTATAGCCCTACACTTCTTCTGAATTCTATCCTCCAATACCTCCTCAAAAGAGTCAAGATGGAGGCCAACAGCTGCACTTGCCTTCTTGATAAGTTTGTTGAGCTTATTAGCGTCAGCTACTTGCACACTACTGCCCCAGCAAATGATAGCAAAAAAGATGGCGCTTGCTACAACGGACTGGTAGAACATCTCCAGCATTTTACTGCACACATTAAACGACCTGAGCTTCCGCAGAAAGTACAGTCTGCTCATTCCCTTCTTGTAAACCTTTTCTGTATGACACCTCCAATAGAGGTCAAGGTGAACCCCCAAATATTTGTAGCTCTCAACAATCTCAACCTCCTGGCCAGCAATGGTGATCGGTAAGTAATCCTCCTTTTTCCTTCTATAACTCACCACCATCTCCTTGGTTTTCTTTACATTTAGTTCTAGACAGTTAGTCTGACACCAATCCACAAAGTCAGAAACCACCCTTCTATATTCCTCCTCCCTCCGGCCCCCCACAATGCCCCCTACAATCACTGAGTCATCTGAGAATTTTTGGAGGTGACAAAAATCAGATTTATACTGAAAGTCAGCTGTATACGATGAGAGGAGGAAGGGTGACAGCACTGTACCCTGAGGGGCTCCAACACTGCTCCGTACACTGCCAGATACCACCTCCCCCATCCTTACAAACTGCGGCCTGTCTGTCAGGTAGTCACTTATCCAGTTCACCATCCCCTCATCTATCGCCATATCAGTCAACTTATTATGTAGAAAGAGCGGCTGTAGGGTATTGAAAGCACTAGAGAAGTCAAAGAACATGGCGCGCCACTGCAGTTCCATCATTGTCCAAGAACGAATGCATTGTATGTAGCAGAGACGCTACAGCATCATCCACCCCCAATCTCTGCTGGTATGCAAACTGCAGGGGTCAGTGTAGGCCCTCACCCTCGGGCACAAGTAGGCAAGTATTATTCTCTCCAAGGACTTCATAGCATGCGACGTTAAGGCCACTGCACGATAGTCTCGTAGGGAAGTTGGAAAAGTGGTCTTAAGAACCGGCACCAGGCAGGTGGTCTTCCACAGTTCTGGTACCCCCTGTGATTGAAGGCTCCAGTTAAACAGGTGCTGGAAGACAGTACACAGTTGGTTTGCACATGCTCTGACACGTGGGCTGAGGCCATCAGGCCCAGCTGCTTTGCCAATAACAAGTCTGCTAAACTGTCTTCTCACGTCGCTTTGGGAGACATTGAAAGCAGGCGGCTTATCCCCCAATGTCAATGCTGCAGATCTTTTCCCGGATCCATCCCCCATTTCTGATGACACTGTGCTTGTGTTGGTGAATCTGTTGAAAAACTCATTCATTTCATTAGCCCAGGGAAGATTCACTTCCCCATGCTCCGACTTTGCCTTAAACCCAGTTAGCTGTTTCATGCCCGACCACACCTCCATGGAATTGTTCTGTGACAATTTATTTTCTAATTTAATTCGGAACGCCTCACGGGCATTCTTAATTTTCCCCTTTAAGTCCCTTTGTATCAATTTCAGTTTCTTAGTATCCTTCATTTTAAATGCCAGTTTTTTCTTGTTTAGTAAGTGTTTCAATTCTTTTGTAATCCAAGGCTTGTTATTTGCATAATATCGAATCTTTTTAGCTGGTACAACAGTGTCAGTACAAAAATTTATATAATCCGTTACTCGCCCGACAATATCATTTACATCATCATGCTCTCCCCTGTCGCATATCACCTTCCAGTCTGTGAGGTCAAAACAGTCTCGTAGAGACTCCTCTGCGGCTGGAGTCCACTTCCTAATTAATTTTATTGTGGCTGGCTGTTTACTGACAACAGTTTGGTATGATGGAGACAATAGTATGAGGTTGTGGTCTGATTTCCCCAGAGGGGGTAATGCAGACGATGAATAGACGTCTTTAACATTCGCATAGAGGAGATCCAATATACTGCTGTCTCTTGTGGCACATTTTACATATTGATAGAACTTTGCAAGAGCCTTTGAGATCATGGCTCTGTTAAAGTCCCCAGAGATTACAGATAACGAGTTTGGGTGCTTTGTCTGAATGCGGTCTAACACCCCTGACAATACTTCCCCAGCCGCCTCTTGGTTTGCGGATGGAGGGATATACAGGACTACTGTAATGCACATGGAAAATTCTCTAGGCAAATAGTAGGGCCTGAGGCCAACTGCTAAGAGTTCAATGTTTTGACTGCAGTGAATTTCCTTAACAGTAATATGACGCTGATTGCACCATCTGTTATTAATGTATAATATCACCCCACCACCCTTCTTCTTACCAGACTTAGCTTTGTCTCTATCAGCCCGGACCATGTGAAACCCTGGAATCAAAACACTTGAATCAGGAACATCCCCATGTAACCAGGTTTCTGTGAAGCAAATGAGACTGCATTCCTTGAACTCCATCTGGGTTTTACACAGAGCTAGAAGTTCATCCGTCTTATTTCCCAGCGAGCGTACATTACCCATGATAATGGATGGGACTGCAGGTTTAAACCTTCTTCTCCTGGACTTCACCTTTTTTCCTGCTCTGCAGCCTCTGAAAGGTCTCCACACTTCACGGGGAATAAGTGGTATGTCCGCAGCTGTAGTAGCCTTCATCCTGCTCAGCTCCAGAAGTCGATCCCTTGAATACACAACACGTTTAGTGACAGTGTTATGAATGTTTTAGAAATGAATTCTGAGCAGAAGCTCCCTCTGGTGGTTGCAAACAGTACTGAACAATTCAATGAGGATTGGCAATCAGGGATCACGAACTGGCTGGATATAAGGGAGGTTTCCCCCCATCTTGTTGGCCGGTGATACTGTTATGTTTTGGTAACTGAGGAGAGCAGGCAAAAACGGCAATACACCAGAGAGGTTGGACTCTACTGGATTGCTCAGAATTCATTTCTAAAACATTCATAACAGACAGACTTAGGGGCAACCAGCACATCAGTGTCCCTGTCCTTTGCTCCAGTCCGCGCCATATCTGACTGTTTCCAGTGTTCTCCTCTGTACACGGATAGCTGCATCAGTAACCAACAAGGTTGAAGCTGTGTGTATTGTGGAACTGTAGCTGGTAGTGGTTGCATTAGATTCATGCCCATGGGTGTGTCACATTACTGGTATCCATTTAGGAGTTGCATGTACCTGTAGGGGAATGTACGTAGTAGTGGCAGATCCAGGTGCTGATCCAGCGCTGTCCTGGGTGTGTCGCGGCGGAGATCGTCGCGATTGCACACCCTGACTTCGCACAGCTGAGTTTCTGGTGCTGGGTGTTTTTCAGCACTGAGGGAGTTAATTCTTTCTCTCTCGATGCTGGACAGACCAGCCTCACCCAGCTGCGATTGATGTTTTGTTAATTAGCTTCCTTCATATACCTGCTGGTCTGCTGGGGAAGTTGCCGGTGAAAGCATTCATTCAGACCAGCAGAGCGGATCGTTTCTGAGAAGACTTAAGCTAAGAGTGCCTGTTTGGTTTTTCCTCTCCTCGCTTATTGTTTATCTTCTTAACCTTTTGTGTTCCTCTGTAGTGGAAGTTTTGTATGCAAGGCAGTGTTTTCTTTACCCCCTGTCTGTCTCTTTGTATTTGACTGTGTGTAAGCTGTTGCCTGCCCATTCCCTGTGGTGGTAATCAGGGTCCTTCTCAGGACTAGATTACAGTGGTCAGGGATCTACAGGAGACAGGGTTACGCTGGCGGCCTGGACCTCTGTACCATTAACAGTACCTCCAGGTAGAGGAACTAGTCAGGACCCCAGTTCAGGGTCAGCATAGACCCCGGTCCACCTCTATCCTGAGACAGCGTTTCACGTGCACAGTATAGACCCACAATTAGGGTTGAGCGATACTTTCCGATATCCAAAAGTATCGGAATCGGAATGGTATTTTTTATACATCACTTGCCATATACCACATGATATGTTGATCTCAGCCAGGTGTTTATTTATTTAATAATCCGTGCTCCCATTTTCCCATACTGTCTTCTGATAACGCACTATACCAATATGAATTTTGCTGTGACACCCTTTTACTTTATAAATGATGCATACAGATGTTTACACATCACCTGTCATTTAGCACATGCTGCTTTGATCTCTGTTAGGTGGTTATTAATTATTCCTTGTTGCCTGCAGATTTGTCTTCCATACTGTCTTATGATAATGTACTAAATCAGTACTCATATTACTGTTATGCCCCTTTTGACGCATACTGATGCTGCAAGCCTGTTATGTATTCCTATCGCTTTAAGCTAATGTATAAGATCGCAATGTTTATTGCTGTAAACTCCTTTATGCTTGTACTAACATGCCTCTCTTTCATTCACTTTAGAGCCGCTTGTATTAAATACTATAATGCTGCCACGTCATCCTGTTGGGCACATCTCCATCAGCACGCCGCTCCTTTACTCCTCCCACCTGTAGGACGGCCTCTGGTTACCTAGTATTCACTTGGAACCATGTCCATTAACTTCCTGCCACCTCACTTCCTGTCTAATGCTCTGTTTGACTGACACTATAGTCCCGCCTCTTCCTCTCATATACATGCTGCTTTCTAGCTTTCTCTGCACTCAGACTAGCGGTGGACACCGCGTCCAATGCAGAGACCTATCCTCACTGCCGGACTCCTTCACAACAGGTCAGTCACAGACAAGTATAGCGGCTCCACCGCTTCACCATCACATTGATAGTTGTGATATTTATGGTATCTATGTTTTGCGCTGTTTCTACAGGTTACTAGTGCAATAGAGGCATTGTCCTCTTCCTCATCTCACCCCACCAACACAGGGTATGTCACATCTACAGGCATAGGCACAAAATCTACTTATACATAAAAGTATATCGGCACTTACGTTTATCTTATTTTCACCTACAGCTATATCCAGCCCTTTTTTTCTTCCCTATGTGGATCAACCCCCTTCCCAGTAGTATCTGGTATGTCCTCACCATATATATTCTTTCTGCCTTTGTGATACCTCTGATACAACTCTGACCTATGATTGCTCCCTAAATCTCCTGAAGCATTGTATACAACTACTCTCTACCTTTACTATTGACCAAATTTTGATTGTACATACTTTATTTTGTTAATATAATTTTTTTCTTCTGTTTTTTTATAAATGTAGTGACTGATGAAGGTCCATGATATAGGACCGAAACGTTTCGTGTTACTACTGTGAATAAAAATCTTTATTCTCACTATACTAAAGTTGAGTGCCGAGTTCATTTTCTATTAGATACGGTGTGGGAACCTACTCTGGCACCTTCTTGGTTGTGCACACGGTTATTTTTTCACAGGGTTACGCTGGCGGCCTGGACCTCTGTACCATTAACAGTACCTCCAGGTAGAGGAACTAGTCAGGACCCCAGTTCAGGGTCAGCATAGACCCCGGTCCACCTCTATCCTGAGACAGAGTTTCACGTGCACAGTATAGACCCACAATACATTGGATATTATGTCAGGTAAGACATTGCTGGCAGATTCTACGTATACATGTTGATATTTTCTATAATATGAAATATAGAGTGTTGTCTCATTAGATATATGTTACTATCATAGAATATATCTGTTATACGTCGTGACATTTTCACCGGCCAATTCTAAAAGATTCTCCCCAGCTACCATGGATCCAGTAGCCCAGTTAGCTCAGCAGTTGCAGAGTTTGTCCATGGAGCTGACGGACGTTAAGTCCAAGGTTTTGTACCCCCGGGAGCAAACCAGATCTGAACCTAAAGTGGCTCTCCCGGACAGGTTCACTGGTGGGCGGGACAAATTTTTTACCTTCCGGGAGGCTTGTAAATTATATTTTGGCTACGGCCTCGGTCTTCGGGGAGTGAAGACCAGAGGGTGGGAATTGTCATCTCGCTCTTACAAGGGGACCCTCAATCCTGGGCGTTCTCTCTTCCTCCAGACTCCCCGGCTCTCCAGTCAGTAGATCGATTTTTTACAGCCCTGGGTCTGGTATATGATGACCCGGATCGGGTCTCCCTTGCTGAAATGAAGTTACGTAAGATACAGCAGGGAGATCGTCCGGCGGAGGAATTTTCTTCTGAGTTCCGTAGATGGGCCACAGATACTCAGTGGAATGACCCAGCTCTTGGGAGCCAGTTTTGTCAAGGATTATCTGACAAATTAAAAGATGTGTTGGCTCAGTATGATTCTCCCCCGTCACTGGAGGCCGCTATGGCCCTTGCGATTCGCATTGATAGACGGCTTCGAGAGAGGTGCGAGGTAACTCCGCCCCTGTGATGACTCCACCTTCTACTATAGTCCCTCATATTGAGGTTCCCCTGGTTTGTTCTGAGGAGCCTATGCAGTTAGGAGGGACATCGTTTCGAGGGAGGGGATCGGCGGTGCGCCGAAAGACAGGAAAGTGCTACTTCTGCGGGAGAAAGGGACATTTTGTTGGGGGGTGTCCATCCCGTACTTTGCTGAGCAAGGAGTCGCCGGAAAACTGTTGATCCCAGGTTGTGTGGTGGACGACAATCTGGGAGTATGTATTTCGTCCCCAAGTCCGTCTCAGTTTCTCGTACCAGCGGAGGTGGTGGTAGGTACAGGAACTGAGAGGATTTCTGTTCTTCTGGATAGTGGGCCGCGGCTAATCTGGTGGACGCTCGGTTTGCCCAGGTGCAAGGTATGCAACTGAGTGTATTGGCCAAACCTATCCCTATATTCTCTATTGACGCCAGGCCTCTCGGTCAAGCTAGCTTTGTGCAAGCCGTGCATAACATAGACCTTCGAGTGGGGGCAATACATAAAGAACTATTGTCTTGTTATGTGTTGGAGGGCCTTCCCACTCCTATTGTGTTGGGACTTCCTTGGTTAACTAAACATAACCCAGTTATTAATTGGCAATCCAGAGAGATAAGCCAGTGGGGTGAATTTTGCCATAGTAACTGCATGAACACGGTCATCGGTGCGGTCGTGCCTAGAACCTTACCTCCTTTTCTGGAGGACTTTGAGGATGTGTTTTCAGAAGAGGGGTGTCAAGAATTACCTCCTCATCGCGCGTATGACTGTGCTATAAAATTGCTTCCTGATGCTAAGTTACCTAAATCTAGGTTATATAACCTTTCTGGTCCTGAGAGGCAAGCTATGAAGGATTATATTTCGGAAAGTATAGCCAAGGGGCATATTAGACCTTCATCTTCCCCAGTGGCCGCGGGGTTCTTCTTTGTGAAGAAAAAAGATGGAGGCCTACGCCCTTGCTTGGATTTCCGTGAGCTTAATCGGATTACGGTCCGAGATCCGTATCCGCTCCCACTTATTCCTGATCTCTTCAATCAGATTGTGGGCGCCAAATGGTTCTCTAAGTTGGATCTCAGGGGGGCGTATAATCTGATTAGGATAAAGGAGGGGGATGAGTGGAAGACGGCGTTTAACACTCCGGAGGGACATTATGAGAACCTTGTCATGCCTTTCGGTCTGACTACTGCCCCGGCGGTGTTTCAACATTTTGTTAATGATATCTTTCGCCACCTAGTGGGACAGTTTGTTGTCATTTATCTAGATGACATCTTAATTTACTCGCCGGATCTTGTGTCTCATCAGGAGCATGTGAGATAGGTGTTGCAGATCTTGCGAGACAATAAACTGTACGCCAAATGGGAGAAGTGTGTATTCGCCGTACAGGAACTTCAGTTTTTAGGATTCCTGGTGTCAGCTTCTGGTTTCCGTATGGACCCTGGGAAAGTGAAGGCAGTGCTTGAATGGGATCGGCCAGAGGATCTTAAGGCACTGCAGCGTTTCCTGGGGTTTGCTAACTACTACCGGAAATTTATTCATAATTTCTCATCCGTTGTCAAACCTCTCACTGACATGACAAAAAAAGGGACGGATTTTTCTAGGTGGTCTGACAAAGCTTGTCAAGCATTTTCCTCCTTGAAAAAATGTTTTGCTTCAGCACCCATACTCATCCAACCTGATGCATCACAACCGTTCATTGTGGAGGTAGACGCATCTGACGTAGGAGTGGGTGCGGTATTATCTCAAGGTCCGTCCCCTGGTAAATGGCATCCGTGCGCTTTCTTCTCTAAAAAATTGTCGTCCGCCGAGAGGAATTATGATGTCGGCAATAGGGAACTCTTGGCCATTAAGTTGGCTTTTGAAGAGAGGCGTCACTTTTTGGAGGGGTCAGTCCACCCGGTCACCGTCATTACTGATCACAAGAACCTGCTGTATTTAGAGTCTGCAAAACGTCTGAATTCCAGACAAGCTAGATGGTCGTTGTTCTTTACCAGGTTTAATTTTGTCGTCACATATCGTCCTGGGTCAAAAAATGTAAAGGCTGATTCCTTGTCTCGTAGTTTCCCGGGGGCCGGGAAGACGGATGACCCGATTCCTATTCTTCAGGAGGGAGTTGTGGTGTCGGCTGTATGTTCTGAGCTTGAGGAGGAGATATTGGAGGCTCAGGGGGACGCCCCTGTAGGACCTCCAGGGAGACTGTTTGTTCCAGATCAGTTAAGACAAAAGGTTATCGAGCACATCATAATTCTGCTTTGGCAGGACACCCAGGGAGTAAAGCAACTGTGGATCTCGTTTCTCGCCGGTTTTGGTGGCCTAACTTAAATAAAGAGGTAGTAACTTTTGTCGCGTCCTGTGTGGTATGTGCGCGCTCTAAGACCCCACATACCCGTCCGTCTGGGGCCCTTTTACCGTTGAAAATCCCGGAGCGTCCATGGACACATCTGTCTATGGACTTCATTACGGACCTCCCTCCGTCTTCAGGTAAAACTGTCATACTAGTTGTAGTTGACAGGTTCAGCAAAATGGCACATTTTATTGCTCTTCCTGCTCTTCCTAATGCTAAAACTCTGGCGCAGGTGTTCATTGGGGAGATTGTGAGACTTCACGGGTTGCCTTCCGATGTGGTGTCGGATCAGGGGTCTCAGTTTGTGTCCAAATTCTGGAGGGCATTTTGTTCTCGTCGGGGGATGCAGTTGTCATTTTCTTCGGCTTTTCATCCGCAGACTAATGGTCAGACAGAGTGTCTGAATCAGAGCTTAGAGACATATCTCCGGTGTTTTGTCTCAGAGAACCAAGAGGACTGGTCTTCTTTCTTGCCTCGGCAGAGTTCGCTCTTAACAATAGGCGGAGCGAGTCCACTGGTAAGTCCCCGTTTTTTGGGGCATATGGTTTTCACCCCCAGTTTTGTACTTTCAATGGGGGGGGCTCTTCTGGGGTTCCTGAGGAGGAACGATTTTCGTCGTCACTTGCTTCAGTGTGGAGAGGAGTGCTTAATAATCTGAGCACTATGGGGAACCGATACAAACGTATGGCTGATAGGAGGAGAGTGTCTGGTCCGGACCTAAGTGTGAACGATCTGGTATGGTTGTCTACCAAGAATATAAAACTTAAGGTTCCCTCCTGGAAACTGGGTCCCATGTTCATCGTGCCATACAGGATCAGTTCAATAATTAATCCGGTGGCTTTCCGTCTTGACCTCCTCCTACGTTTAAAATCCACAATGTGTTCCACAAATCGTTGCTTAAGACGTACGTGGCACCAGTTATACCGTCACCTCTACCTCCTCCTCCTGTGGTGGTCAATGGTAATTTGGAGTTTCAGGTATCGAAGATCATTGACTCACGTCTGAATCGCCGGTCCCTTCAGTACCTTGTTCATTGGAGGGGGTATGGTCCTGAGGAGAGGATGTGGGTTTCTGCGTCGGATATTAACGCAGACCGATTGGTTCGGGCCTTCCACACTACTCACCCAGATAGACCAGGCCCTGAGGGTCCAGAGGCCCCTCGTAGACGGGGGGGGTACTGTCACGGGTGTGTCGCGGCGGAGATCGCCGCGATTGCACACCCTGACTTCGCACAGCTGAGTTTCTGGTGCTGGGTGTTTTTCAGCACTGAGGGAGTTAATTCTTTCTCTCTCGATGCTGGACTGACCAGCCTCGCCCAGCTCTGATTGATGTTTTGTTAATTAGCTTCCTTCATATACCTGCTGGTCTGCTGGGGAAGTTGCCGGTGAAAGCATTCATTCAGACCAGCAGAGCGGATCGTTTCTGAGAAGACTTAAGCTAAGAGTGCCTGTTGTGGTTTTTCCTCTCCTCGCTTATTGTTTATCTTCTTAACCTTTTGTGTTCCTCTGTAGTGGAAGTTTTGTATGCAAGGCAGTGTTTTCTTTACCCCCTGTCTGTCTCGTTTGTATTTGACTGTGTGTAAGCTGTTGCCTGCCCATTCCCTGTGGTGGTAATCAGGGTCCTTCTCAGGACTAGATTACAGTGGTCAGGGATCTACAGGAGACAGGGTTACGCTGGCGGCCTGGACCTCTGTACCATTAACAGTACCTCCAGGTAGAGGAACTAGTCAGGACCCCAGTTCAGGGTCAGCATAGACCCCGGTCCACCTCTATCCTGAGACAGCGTTTCACGTGCACAGTATAGACCCACAATTAGGGTTGAGCGATACTTTCCGATATCCAAAAGTATCGGAATCGGAATGGTATCGCCGATACCATTAAAATATCGGCGATACCCGATACCGATACCGGAAGTCCCATGTAAGTCTATGGGAACAAAATATCGGAATTAAAAAAAACCCATTCTTGCCTTGTTGGTTAATTGTACATGAAGGAAAACAACAAAGAGTAAAGTACAATGTATTGTGGAAGGTTGAGGAGACATTAAAGGCATAGATGTTTAACCCAATCAAATGGAATAGCATAAATATTTTTTTTTTTAAAGATGTTCGGATTGACGAAGAAATTGACAATGTTGTTAACGTTTTTTCTATTTTGGCAAATATGTATATTTCACAACTTCCATGCTCTTCACCTTTTTAACTTTTCACACACTTTCTCCTTCATAATCTTCAGCAGCATCATCTTTTTCATCAAATTATTCTTCATCTTCACCTTTATCTTCTTCTTAAACTTCTTGCTATTTATCTTTTTGTTAACATTACTCAGATTCTTCTTATTAAACTATTATTCTTATTCATATTGTACTTCATCTTCTTCATCATATTCTTATTTGTGACAGAGAATCCTGTACTTGTAATCTGTCAAAGTATGAATTTTTCATCCTTCCGTTCTTGCTGTCACAAAACATTTAAATTACAACAGTATTTGTCCGTGTTCAGTTTAGCCTGCAGCAGCAGGCATTTTCCAGGGGCACCACGAGGAGGAACGGACTCACCCCCTGTAGCATCGGCGTCCCTGCCTTCTGCCAGGCAGGGACGCTGTTCCCCTGCAGCAGCGTCCTCTGCCAGGCAGGGACGTCGCCCCCCTTACCTTTCCTCAGCGTCCTCCTTCCGCCCTGCTGGGGCCGCGTGCTCCTTCCCTGCTGCTGGACTTAGGGCGCGCGCCCGCGCCCTCCCCCGCTCTTAAAGGAGCCGCGCGCATTTTTCAAATAAGTCCCCGGCCAATACCGGAGGACTCCACCCTATATTAAGGGCTTCCTCCTTATTGGAGGTGCCCGAGCAATGTTGTTGTTGCACTGTTTCACTCTGCTTCAGCCCTCAGGTCCCGTTACCAGTTACCTGCCTGTTTCCTGCCCGTTTGCTGTATGCTACCTGTCCGCAAGTCTACCCGGAGGTTCGGACGTCACAAGTGGTGATCCACGGCTATTCCAGAGACTCTTGCCTGCTCGCTTGGGAGCGATCATCTGCCATCTGACTGCAGCCCTACCCGGAGGTTCGGACATCACAAGCGGTGATCCCCGGCTATTCCAGAGACTCTTGCCTGCTCACTTGGGAGCGATCATCTGCCATCTGACTGCAGCCCTACCCGGAGGTTCGGACGTCACAAGCGGTGATCCCCGGCTGTTCCAGAGACTCTCGCCTGCTCACTTGGGAGTGTCCATCCGCCATCTGCCTGCTAGCCTACCGGGAGGCTTCACCATCTCAGGTCGTATATACCTGTCCATCTAGAGACTGCCCCGGTTACTTGCTGTGACAACCTGCCTGTCAATCCAGAGACTGCCCCGGTCACTTGCCGTGACAACCTGCCTGTCTATCCAGAGACTGCCCCGGTCACTTGCCGTGACAACCTACCTGTCAATCCAGAGACTGCCCCGGTCACTTGCCGTGACAACCTGCCTGTCAATCCAGAGACTGCCCCGGTCACTTGCCGTGATCCTTTCCCGTATAACCAGAGACTGCCCCGTCACTTGCCGTGACTTCCTGTCCGTCTCCCTGGGCGCCACCCGCTCTCTTACAAGTATAACCTTCTTGTATAAATAAAGCTCAGAGGTTCCACCTACCTGACCCGTTACAGTTTGCTCGGGCCATGGAACCCGGTGGCACCCAAACCCCTTCGCTATCTGACCTGTGTCATGAACTGTCTCGTCAGAGGTCTCAACAGGAGTCCATCCTGGTCATCTGCGGTGTGTTAATTCCCGCCTGGACACTCTGAATACTTCCCCGACAACCACCGCGAGCACCATGACTCGCAATCCGGCAGTTCCGCTGCTTACCAACTCCGTGGTTTCTATTCCAGGACCTCGACTTTCAGCTCCTCCTCGGTTTGGAGGCGACCCTGCTCTGGCTCGGGGTTTCATCAACCAATGTACCCTGCATTGTGAACTCCTGGCACACCAGTTTAACTCTGACCGGGCCAAAATTGCCTTCATCATGTCACATCTCACCGGAGAGGCCCTGGCCTGGCTAAATCCTCTTTGGGAGAGAGAAGATCCTCTGGTGTCTAACCTGTCTGCTTTTCTCTTAGCCTTCTGGAAGGTATTCGATGAACCCGGACGGAAGACCTCCTCTGCATCATCTCTGCTGCGTCTTCGTCAGGAGAGTCTCACCGTGGGTCAATACGCCATAAGGTTTCGTACCCTTGCCTCAGAGCTGGCTTGGGATAATGACGCTCTGATAGCTGTCTTCTGGGAGGGCCTGTCCGGCCGCATTAAAGATGAACTTGCCGGTCGGGACATTCCAACCTCTCTCGATGACCTAATAACTCTGGCCAATCGAATTGATCTACGGTTCCAGGAGCGAGCCAAAGAGGTCACCCGTGAGAGAAGGTTTCCTCGCCTAGCTCCTTCATTTCAGAGACCTGTAACTCCTTCCGTATCTCCTCAAGTGCCCCCAGCAGAGCCCATGCAGGTCGACCAGACCAAGATGGTCAAAGCCCGTCAGGACTCACGCCGTGCTGAGGGAGTTGCTTCTACTGTGGCAGTAAGGAGCACCGGATCCGTACCTGCCCAGAGAGGTCGGGAAACGCCTGTGTCTAGGTTCGCTCGGAGAGGTCCACCTAGACAAGAATAAATCCTCTTCATCTCTGCTGCTGTCTGTCTCAATTCTCCTCGGTGAGAACCGTTACTTCGAACTAGCCCAACTTGATTCTGGAGCAGCTGGGAATCTCATTTCACAGGCTCTGGTAGAGAAATATCGCATTCCCACCAAACCTCTGCTTGAACCAGTATCTGTTGCTGCTGTAGATGGGGTCTTCTACCACGTCCCATCCAGCTTATCACCGAGGCTATAACCCTGCAGGTGGGAATGTTACATTCTGAGAGTATCTAATTTCATGTTCTAACAGGGCTCTCTCACGCTTTCTTACTAGGTCTGCCTTGGCTCCAAAAGCATGCACCCGTGCTCGACTGGCAGACTGGAGAGATTCTTCGCTGGGGACAGGACTGTCATCAAACGTGTCTGGTGCCTGTTCATCCTGTCCGTCCTTCTCCTACACCTGCTAATCTACCAGGACTCCCGATTCCATATTGGTCTTTCGCTGATGTCTTTAATAAAAAGGAAGCAGAGACATTACCCCCACACAGACCGTATGATTGCCCGATCGACCTGCTACCTGGTACTACGCCTCCCCGTGGGCGTATTTACCCATTGTCCGCTGCTGAGACCAGGTCGATGTCCGAATATATCGAGGAGAACTTGGCCAAAGGATTCATCCGGAAATCTACCTCCCCAGCGGGAGCAGGTTTCTTCTTCGTAAAAAAGAAAGACGGATCTCTCCGTCCCTGTATTGACTACAGAGGCTTAAATTTGATCACGGTGAAGAATAAGTACCCTCTTCCGCTCATTCCAGAATTGTTTGATCGACTTAGAGGGGCGAGAATCTTCACCAAACTGGATCTTCGTGGGGCATACAACCTGGTTCGTATCCATCGGGAGATGAATGGAAGACGGCATTCAACACCCGGGACGGCCACTACGAGTATTTGGTGATGCCCTTTGGTCTCTGTAATGCTCCAGCAGTCTTTCAGGAGTTGGTCAATGACATCTTTCGGGACCTCCTCTACTTTTGCGTTGTGGTGTACCTAGACGATATCTTGGTCTTCTCTCCGGACCTCCAGTTCTCACCGGAGGGATGTTCATCAGGTTCTGCTCAGGCTCAGGCAGAATCACCTCTTCGCCAAATATGAGAAGTGCCTCTTTGAGCAGACCTCGCTTCCGTTTTTGGGCTACATCATTTCTCAGAACAGGCCTACGAATGGATCCGGAGAAACTGTCTGCCATCGAGAAGTGGCCTCGACCGGAGGGGTTGAAGGCCATTCAGCGGTTCCTGGGATTCGCCAACTATTACCGACTCTTCATACCGCACTTCTCTTCCAGGACTGCTCCAATCTCAGCGCTCACACCCGCAAGGATGCTAACCCCAAACAGTGGACGCCCGAAGCAGAGGAGGCCTTTCTTTCCTTAAAACAGGCCTTCTCTTCGCTCCAGTGCTGCATCGCCCGGACGGCAACAAGCAGTTCTTCCTGGAGGTGGACGCTTCCTCCTCTGGAGCCGGAGCGGTACTCACTCAAAAATCTTCATCCGGGAGGATGGTATCCTGCGGCTTCTTCTCCAAACTCTTCTCCTCCTCCGAGGCAACTACTCCATAGGAGACCGAGAGTTATTGGCCATCAAGTTGGCATTGGAGGAGTGGCGTTACCTACTCGAGGGGCTCTTCATCCGGTAATCATTTACACGGACCACAAGAATCTGGCTTACCTCCAGCATGCTCAGAGACTTAACCCTCGCCAAGCCCGGTGGTCCTTGTTTTTTGCCCGCTTCGATTTTCTCTTGCATTTTCGCCCGGCTGACAAGAACGTCAAGGCTGATGCCTTGTCCCGGTCTTTCCTGGTGTCAGATCTCGAGGAAGAACCTAAACATATCATCGATCCCGCCAGAGTGATGCGGGTGGCTCCCGTGAGTCTAAATCGTCTCCCTCCTGGTAAGACGTTCGTATCAGTAACCGACCGGAAGAGAATCCTACACTGGGGTCATTCGTCTAAACTAGCTGGCCACGCTGGTCAGAAAAAGACCCTCCAACTCATAACCCGGCATTATTGGTGGCCTACCCTGCACAAGGACGTAATAGACTTTGTATCTGCCTGTGTCTCCTGTGCCCGCAACAAAGTTCCGAGACACCTGCCTGCCGGCCGTCTTCTTCCGCTTCCTGTACCCGCTGCCCCCTGGCAGCATATAGCCATGGACTTCATAACAGATCTGCCCGTTTCTGCCGGTTGTACGGTCATTTGGGTGGTCGCTGACCGCTTTTCCAAGATGGCTCACTTCATTCCTCTGCCAGGTCTTCCGTCTGCACCCGAGTTGGCTAAAGACTTTATCCGCCACATCTTCCGTCTCCATGGTCTGCCTCGTCACATTGTGTCGGATCGTGGGGTACAGTTCACCTCACGTTTCTGGAGAGCCACTTGTAAGTTGCTAGACGTCACCTTGGATTTCTCCTCCGCTTACCACCCACAGTCCAATGGACAAGTTGAGCGAATCAATCAGAATCTGACCAGTTATCTCCGGCATTTCGTTAATGCCCACCATTCTGTCTGGGTGGAGCTCCTGCCTTGGGCCGAATTCTCTTACAATAATCACGAGAGCGAATCTTCCTCCAAGTCTCCGTTTTTTGTAGTCTTCGGTCAGCACCCTCGGATCCCTGTTCCTGTCACCATCTCTGTGGACAATCCAGCTGCGGAATCTCTGGTTAGAGAATTTTCCTCCATATGGGAGAGTACCCGATCCGCACTCATTCAGTCATCCGAGCGTATGAAGAGACATGCTGACAAAAGACGTCTGGATCCTCCTCAATTCCGTCCTGGGGATAAGGTCTGGCTTTCGTCCAAGTATGTCCGGCTCAAGATTCCTTCCTACAAGTTAGGCCCTCGGTTCATCGGTCCCTTTGAGATCATCAGTCAGATCAACCCGGTGTCCTATAAATTGAAACTCCCGGCCAATTTGCGCATTCCTAACTCTTTCCATGTATCTCTCCTCAAACCGGTGGTACTTAACTCTTTTTTCAAGTCTACAGGTACACCTCCTGCTCCAGTGTCTGCTGACGATGAATTTGAGGTAGAGAACATTCTGGCCACCAAAAGGGTAGGAAGAAAGACTTATTTTTTGGTGGATTGGAAGGGGTTTGGTCCTGAGGAGAGAACGTGGGAGCCTCGGGAGAACATCCATGCCCCTCTCATCCTAGCTAAATTTCTTTCTGGCCTAAAGAAGGGGGGGCCTAAGGGGGGGGTACTTTAGCATCGGCGTCCCTGCCTTCTGCCAGGCAGGGACGCTGTTCCCCTGCAGCAGCGTCCTCTGCCAGGCAGGGACGTCGCCCTCCTTACCCTTCCTCAGCGTCCTCCTTCCGCCCTGCTGGGGCCGCGCGCTCCTTCCCTGCTGCTGGACTTAGGGCGCGCGCCCGCGCCCTCCCCCGCTCTTAAAGGAGCCGCGCGCATTTTTCAAATAAGTCCCCGGCCAATACCGGAGGACTCCACCCTATATTAAGGGCTTCCTCCTTAATGGAGGTGCCCGAGCAATGTTGTTGTTGCACTGTTTCACTCTGCTTCAGCCCTCAGGTCCCGTTACCAGTTACCTGCCTGTTTCCTGCCCGTTTGCTGTATGCTACCTGTCCGCAAGTCTACCCGGAGGTTCGGACGTCACAAGTGGTGATCCACGGCTATTCCAGAGACTCTTGCCTGCTCGCTTGGGAGCGATCATCTGCCATCTGACTGCAGCCCTACCCGGAGGTTCGGACGTCACAAGCGGTGATCCCCGGCTATTCCAGAGACTCTTGCCTGCTCACTTGGGAGCGATCATCTGCCATCTGACTGCAGCCCTACCCGGAGGTTCGGACGTCACAAGCGGTGATCCCCGGCTGTTCCAGAGACTCTCGCCTGCTCACTTGGGAGTGTCCATCCGCCATCTGCCTGCTAGCCTACCGGGAGGCTTCACCATCTCAGGTCGTATATACCTGTCCATCTAGAGACTGCCCCGGTTACTTGCTGTGACAACCTGCCTGTCAATCCAGAGACTGCCCCGGTCACTTGCCGTGACAACCTGCCTGTCTATCCAGAGACTACCCCGGTCACTTGCCATGACAACCTGCCTGTCAATCCAGAGACTGCCCCGGTCACTTGCCGTGACAACCTGCCTGTCAATCCAGAGACTGCCCCGGTCACTTGCCGTGACAACCTGCCTGTCAATCCAGAGACTGCCCCGGTCACTTGCCGTGACAACCTGCCTGTCTATCCAGAGACTGCCCCGGTCACTTGCCGTGACAACCTACCTGTCAATCCAGAGACTGCCCCGGTCACTTGCCGTGACAACCTGCCTGTCAATCCAGAGACTGCCCCGGTCACTTGCCGTGATCCTTTCCCGTATAACCAGAGACTGCCCCGTCACTTGCCGTGACTTCCTGTCCGTCTCCCTGGGCGCCACCCGCTCTCTTACAAGTATAACCTTCTTGTATAAATAAAGCTCAGAGGTTCCACCTACCTGACCTGATACACCCCATACACTGCTTAGTCTTCTTCTGCTTATAATTTGGAGCATATATTTTGCTCTTCTTTTGGTCTTATACTTCATGTTCTTCTGCTTTTGATCTTCTGCTTATTGTTCTTAAGTCTCTTGTTCTGTATCTTGTAGTTTGTCTTAACCTTCTTAGTCCTGTTTGGTAATCTTTTATTTCTTCTTTGTGATGGTGTTTAGGCTGGTTGGCTTCATGCTCGTCGTCCTTGTTGTCGTCATCTTCTTCTGGGTGGTCTTTAAGGTCGTCTAATTTCCGAGAACCAGCTGACGTTACTGGAACCCTGACGGGTATCAGATGGAGCAAGAGACAATGGAAGTAACGAGGACCAGCTGACTGTGCTGGTACCCGGAGGGGCAGCAGAAGGAAAAGAGCCAATGGCACAACCGAGGACCAGCTGACGTTACTGGGACACGGTTACTAAGCAGGAGGTACCTGTGCTCCAAAGCACTACCAAGGACCAGCAGACATTGCTGGAACTCGGATACCGAGATGGAGGCACCTAGGCCAAAGGCACTGCGGAGAACCAGCTGACGGTACTGGAACCCGGACGGGTAGCAGAAGGTACAAGAGCCAATGCAAGTAACAAGGACCAGCTGACTGTGCTGGAACCCGGAGGGGCAGCAGAAGGAAAAGAGCCAATGGCACAACCGAGGACCAGCTGACGTTACTGGGACACGGTTACTAAGCAGGAGGTACCTGTGCTCCAAAGCACTACCAAGGACCAGCAGACATTGCTGGAACTCGGATACCGAGATGGAGGCACCTAGGCCAAAGGCACTGCGGAGAACCAGCTGACGGTACTGGAACCCGGACGGGTAGCAGAAGGTACAAGAGCCAATGCAGTAACGAGGACAGCTGACTGTGCTGGAACCCGGGAGGGCCGCAGACGAAAAGAGCCAATGGGCACACCGAGGACCAGCTGACGTTACTGGACACGGTTAAAGCAGGAGTACCTGTGCTCCAAAGCACTACCAAGGACCAGCAGACATTGTGGAACTCGATACCGAATGAGGCACCTAGGCCAAAGGCACTGCGGAGAACCAGCTGACGGTACTGGAACCCGGACGGGTAGCAGAAGGTACCCATGGAAATTTAAGATGACAGGCCGCGAGCCGGCCGCAGTTACCAAATCCCACAGTACTACAGTGGGTGATTGTCCTATTGTCACAACGGAAACAGCCTTTATTTGCATATCCCGCAGCACACATAGGAAGCACCTAAACTCCAAGCACCATAGAGTCGGCTAACCCGACCGCAACACGACAGGACAACTTATTGGAGGCTAAGTGACGTTTACACTGACAGGAAACAGAAGGCGTGCTGTAACCAGTCTGGGCAGGAGTGAGTACCCGTGCCAATGACACTTCCGAGCAACAACTGGCGGTGTTGTAGCCCAGGAATGAGAAGAGAACAGGGTGGAGGCAGCAGGACTTTTTGCCGTTCACACAGCAGGGGAACAGCTGACATTACTGAACCCCAGTAACACAGGAGCAAGTGTTGACTGTGCTAACAGCACTTCCGAGCTACAACTGGCAGTGTTGTAGCCCAGGGATGAGAAGAGAACAGGGTGGAGGCAGCAGGACTTTTTGCCGTTATCACAGCAGGGGAACAGCTGACATTACTGAACCCCAGTAACACAGGAGCAAGTGTTGACTGTGCTAACAGCACTTCCGAGCTACAACTGGCAGTGTTGTAGCCCAGGGATAAGAAGAGAACAGGGTGGAGGCAGCAGGACTTTTTGCCGTTCACACAGCAGGGGAACAGCTGACATTACTGAACCCCAGTAACACAGGAGCAAGTGTTGACTGTGCTAACAGCACTTCCGAGCTACAACTGGCGGTGTTGTAGCCCAGGGATGAGAAGAGAACATGGTGGAGGCAGCAGGACTTTTTGCCGTTCACACAGCAGGGGAACAGCTGACATTACTGAACCCCAGTAACACAGGAGCAAGTGTTGACTGTGCTAACAGCACTTCCGAGCTACAACTGGCGGTGTTGTAGCCCAGGGATGAGAAGAGAACATGGTGGAGGCAGCAGGACTTTTTGCCGTTCGCACAGCAGGGGAACAGCTGACATTACTGAAACCCAGTAACACAGGAGCAAGTGTTGACTGTGCTAACAGCACTTCCGAGCTACAACTGGCAGTGTTGTAGCCCAGGGATGAGAAGAGAACAGGGTGGAGCAGCAGGACTTTTTGCGTTCACACAGCAGGGAACAGCTGACATTACTGAACCCCAGTAACACAGGAGCAAGTGTTGACTGTGCTAACAGCACTTCGAGCTACAACTGGCAGTGTTGTAGCCAGGGATGAGAAGAGAACAGGGTGGAGGCAGCAGGACTTTTTGCCGTTACACAGCAGGGAACAGCTGACATTACTGAACCCAGTAACACAGGAGCAAGTGTGACTGTGCTAACAGCACTTCCGAGCTACAACTGGCGTGTTGTAGCCAGGGAGAAGAACGGTGAGCACAATTTTTCGTCCACGCAGGACAGCTGACATTTGAACCCAGAACAGAAGTGGACTGTGACACACTCGAGCTAAATGCGTGTTGTAGCCAGAAGAACAGAGCAGCGATTTGCGTCACGCGGACGGATTACGAACCGTACACGAGCAGTGTACTGTGCAACCACTTCAGCACAACTGGCGTTGTACAGAGAGAACAGGGGCACAGCTTCCGTACAGAGGACTGACATTTGACCCAGTAACACAGCATGTACTGCTAACAGCACTCGAGTACAACTGGCGTGTGTAGCCGAGAGACAGGAGCAGCAGCTTTGCCGTTCAACACAGGAAATACATACGACCAGACACAGCAGTTACTTGCAACCCTCGACTAAGCTGTTGTCCAGGATGAGAGAGACAGTGAGCAGCAGATTTTGCGTACCAGCAGGGAACAGCGACATAGACCCAGTAAACAGACAAGTGTGCTGTGCAACCACTTGAGCAATGGCGTGTTGCCGTGAGAAGACATGAGCGCAGACTTTTTGCGTTCACACACAGGAACAGCTGACATATGAACCAGTACACAGAGCAGTGACTGCTAACGCACTCGAGCTACACTGCGTTTAAGGATGAAAGAACAGGTGGAGGCAGAGATTTTGCGTTACCGCAGGACGCTACTTATGAACCAAACAACAAGTTTGACTGTGCTAACAGCACTTCCGAGCACAAGCGTTTAGCAGGATGAGAGAGACAGTGGAGCGGATTTTGCCGTAACAGAGGAAAGTGACATACTGACCATACAGAGCAGTGTTGACGTGCTACAGCACTCGAGCTACAGGTGTTTAGCCAGATGAGAGAGAAAGGTGAGCAGCAGACTTTGCGTTACACAGCAGGGAACAGCGACATTACTAACCAGTAACACAGAGCAAGTGTTGACTGTGCTAACAGACTTCGACTAAACTGCGTGTGTAGCCCAGGATGAGAAGAGACAGGTGAGCAGCAGACTTTTTGCCGTTCACACAGCAGGGAACAGCTGACATTACTGAACCCCAGTAACACAGGAGCAAGTGTGACTGTGCTAACAGCACTCGAGTACAACTGGCGTGTTGTAGCCCAGGATGAGAAGAGAACATGGTGGAGGCAGCAGGACTTTTTGCGTTCACACAGCAGGGGAACAGCTGACATTACTGAACCCCAGTAACACAGGAGCAAGTGTTGACTGTGCTAACAGCACTTCCGAGCTACAACTGGCGTGTTGTGCCAGGGATGAGAAGAGAACAGGTGGAGGCAGCAGGACTTTTTGCCGTTCACAGCAGGGGAACAGCTGACATTACTGAACCCAGTAACACAGGAGCAAGTTGACTGTGCTAACAGCACTTCGAGCACAACTGCGTGTTGTAGCCAGGGATGAGAAGAGAACAGGGTGGAGGCAGCAGGACTTTTGCCGTTACACACAGGGGAACGTGATTACTGACCAGTAACACAGGAGCAAGTGTGACTGTGCTAACAGCACTTCCGAGCTACAATGGCAGGTGTTGTAGCCAGGATTGAAAGAACAGGGGAGCAGCAGGACTTTTTGCCGTTCACACAGCAGGGAACAGCTGACATTACTGACCGTAACCAGGAGCAAGTGTGACTGTGAACAGCACTTCGCTCAACGGCGGTGTTGAGCCAGGATAAGAACAGTGGAGGAGCAGGACTTTTTGCCGTTCACACAGCAGGGGACAGCGACATACTGAACCCCGTAACACAGGCAAGTGTTTGACTGTGCAACAGCACTTCGACTACAACTGGCGTGTTGTAGCCCAGGATGAAGAGAACAGGTGGAGGCAGCAGGACTTTTTGCGTACCAGCAGGGAACGTGACATTACTAACCCAGTAACACAGAGCAAGTGTTGACCGTGTAACAGCACTTCGAGCTACAACTGCAGTGTTGTAGCCCAGGATGAGAAGAGAACAGGGTGGAGGCAGCAGGACTTTTTGCCGTTACACACAGGGGAACAGCTGACATTACTGAACCCCAGTAACACAGGAGCAAGTGTTGACTGTGCTAACAGCACTTCCGAGCAACAACTGGCAGTGTTGTAGCCCAGGGATGAGAAGAGAACAGGGGGGGCAGCAGGACTTTTTGCCGTTCACACACAGGGGAACAGCTGACATTACTAACCCCGTAAACAGAGCAAGGTGACTTGTAACAGCACTTCCGAGCACAACTGGCGGTGTTGTAGCCCAGGAGAAGAAAACAGGGTGGAGGCCAGGATTTTTTTTGCCCGTTTCACGCAGGGAAAACAGTGAATTACTAAAACCCCTAACACAGGACAAGTGTGACGTGTAACGCACTTCCGACTACAACGGGCAGTGTTGTAGCCCAGGGTAAAGGAGGAGTTTAAATATATATAAAGTTTTTCCTTGTTACGTTCAATTAAAATGCTATACTCCAAAAAAAGAGAAATATAAATTTTTAGTACCATAAAGTGTTTTAAATTAAAAAAAATATGTAAATTAAAATTTAAAACATAAACCATACTTTTAAATGTTAAAACATGAAAACCCACAATTAAAATATTTAAATAATCTGATGGTTTTTTAAAATAAAAGCATACAATACACATCAGAATCCTTTTAAAGGTAAGAAAACAGTAGTAAAACCATTTTTATTGTGTAGAAAATGAATGGCTACTTAAAACAAAAATCAGATTACAAGTTTTCTTTGACTTTTTTCATAAAACTTAATTGGTGAAAATATCACAAAAAATTTTTTAAAAAAATACAAAAAATTTCCATCATGTAATACGATAAATGGCCAATCATTTTTTTAACAAAAAAAAAAATTAAAAAAAATGCTAGTGCGAGTGAAAACGAATTTATGCCTGATGTGGACTTGCAAGCATGACAAAGGGTAGATAGGTATATATAGATGAGAGCATGCCAAGATGGTGAATGGCGTGTAATACGTCCTCAAAAAGTGTGCGTTTAATACTACACCTTTTTTTTATCTAGCTTTATAAAAGGTTACGTGCATGTATGGTTTTTCGCCTTTGTTTGGGGCGCACAAACTGGTTCCGCTGTGACGCGTTGGGGTTTTTGGGCGTCTTACTCTTAAGGGCGCAGACCTAACATTCCGGGGGCCATCGTTCATCACCAAACGACCAAACCAAAGGGGTTGTCATGATGCTTTACTCATAAACATCCCTAAGATGAAACTCCCCGCATGGCCCTATTTTTATAAAAAGCTACAAGAAAAACGGTGTGAGGTGTGACACAGGGTTTTTTTAAGGACAGTTTAAATCGACATGTACAGAGTCGCTATTCAGTCTGAAAATAGTATCATTCACGTATTATCATTGTCGTTCTTTCAGCCCCCCTTTACAGGTAATATTTTGCAATTTGCTTGCACATTGACTTTACCAAGGTAATGCAGTTTTTTTGTTACGATTCATTTTTAAGAAGGACCTTAGAATGGGTGTTAACTTTCTAATCAAATAGTTTTTTTTTAAAATACACAAATAAAAGAAATGTTGAAGAACTTTTCCACATGCATTGTTTGCAAAATATTACGTGTACACACGCCCCTTAAAATCAACTTTGGTTTATTATATTTTTGTATGCTTTTATTTCAAAGGCAAGAACGCTGAAGTATAACCTTCGCACTGCAGCATTTGTCAAATTTCAACCCACATTTTCCTTTTTCCAACATTGCAGTTTTGATTCTGATGTGATTGGGATTTGTCTAAGCTATGGGGTGACAAGGGGGACCATCATATCCTATGCATAAGTAGGGTTTGTGTTTGCATTTGTTTTGACAGTGCAATCTGTAATAATATGCCAATTATTTTTTTTACGAAAATTTTTGACAAAGACAAATCATTTTATGGGTTTTAAAGTTTACGTTTCAAAGTTTACAGCTTGAACAGGGTTACTCAATCTATTGTAGCAAAACACTTTGAGTGTCTGTTTTTTTTACCAGATTTGGTACTAGCGTAATTTTTTTTTTCCCGGGCACACAGCAGGGGAACAGCGGCGTTTCTGAACCCCACAAACACTCGCGATTGTTTTTATCTGTGCATCTAAACCCCCGAGAAATGGGGTGTTTAAGCCCCCGGTCAAGGGGGGTGTAGGCAAGGCCTATATGAGACGTTTGAAGTTGAAGTTGTAGTTAGCAGCATAATTTTTTGCAGACACACAGCAGGGGAACAGCAGCTTTCTGAACCCCACAAACACACAGGGTTGTTTTTCATCTGTGCATCTAAACTTCTGAGCGCAACTGGCGCTGTTTAGCCCCGGGCAAGGAGGGTGTAGGAAGGCCTAGTATGAAGAATTTTAAGTTGAAGTTTTAGTTAGCGCAGTAATTTTGCCAACACACAGAGGGGAACGCAGGCGTTACTGAACCCCAAAACACTCAGCATTGTTTTCATCTGACACTAACACTTTTAGCACAACGGCGCTGTTTAAACCCCGGGGCAAGGGGGGTGTAGGGAGGGCCAGATGAACGTTTTAAATTGAATTGTAGTTGCAGCAGAATTTTTGCCAACACACAGCAGGGGGAACAGAGGCGTTACTGAAACCCCACAAACACATCGCGATTGTTTCTCGTCACAAACCTTCTGGCAGCAACTGGCCTGTTGAAGCCGGGTCAAGGAGGGTGTAGCCCCAAAAAAATTTGGGTTATTGCCCTTGTTACGTGGCCCTTTCAAAGATGACTTCAAACCCAAAAATAAAAAGAAGTTTTACTAGGACAATAAAAGATGAATTTTCAATTTCCAAAAATAGAAAAAAATTTTTATATTGGATCCTCTGTGGTTGTACGTTTTTAAAGGGTAACTGAAAAATTTAACAAATTCAAAACTTTTTAGACTACTCAGGTTTTTCTCAGGGTAAGACTAAAAAAAAAAAAGGGAAAATCCTATTTTACACCAAAGGCACGGAATAGGAAACAATGAGGGAGGGACAAGTGAGGGGGGACCGGCCAAAAAATTTGAAAAAAGGATGAATTATCAGCGCCAACATAAGCAAAAATAATGGATTTTCCTTGGGGAAAACACTTTTTTTATGGGTAAAGCAGAGATATGGAAAATTAAAATTTTTAAAAAATAACCCTTTAAATATCAAAAATACAAGGTTTAGAATATAAGCTTCTACCTTTGACACTGTTAGTGAGGAATGAATGCCAGGTTTTTTGTCATTCTAACAATTAAGGAATCTGCTCTCTGCCCTTTTCCCGGGCATGAAAACACAAAAACCCAAAACCCCCCCCAGAGGGAATAAAACTTTCTATCGTTATCAGGAACTGTTCCCCAAAAATTATGTTCTCCCCTGTGAAATGAAGTTTTTGTACACGTCATTTTCTTTCTTACCTATTGCATATTTTTGATCCTGTTTTTGTTAAAAATGGATGCTTCATTTTTTTTTTTTTGTCTTTTCCTGATGAAAAAGACGTGGGGACCTCGAAAGCTTGCAAATTTTTTACCATTTTTCAGTTTTCCACTCAAAGGTTTTAACCCCTGCGGATCCAAATCTAAAAAAATTTTTTTTTTATCTCTGGTAACCCGGGACAAAAATACACTGTTTCATAATTCAAGAATAAAAATAAAACACTGCAAAATTAAAAGCATTATGCACATGCCCAAAAAGAATGGGAAAAACACACCCCCCAAAAAATTGGTTAAAAATATAGGTTGTAAATTTTTAAAATAAAAGTCCATTTTTGTATTTATGAAAATGTTAAAAACGC
>JARQOD010003489.1:0-64196 GCA_033576555.1 Oophaga sylvatica | reverse complement strand
CTCAGGGAAAATGCAAACAAAATGTATGGTCCATTTTCTCCTAAAAAAAATAGGTTTAAAGGAAAATTTTTGTGAAGAAAAGTAAATTTTATTTTTTTCTTCCACATTCCAAAAATTCCTGTGAAGCACCTGAAGGGTTAATAACTTCTTTAATTGGTTTTGAGTACCTTGAGGGGCAGTTTTAGAATGGTGTCATTTTTGGGTATTTTCTTTCATATAGGCCCCTCAAACATTCAAATGTGAGGTGGTCCCTAAATAAATGGCTTTGCTAATTTGTAAAAATAAATTGCGGCACCTTTTAACCCCTTATAGCTTCCAACAAAAAAAAATGTTTCAAAAATTGTGCTGATGGTGGCGCCCTGGGGGTTCCATCGCCCAGGATGTTGCCATCTCACCCCAAGGGGAGGACACCTGACTCTCAGGTAAAGGAAGCCCCCATGACTCCATCCCCGCATCCACAACATCATCCAGTGCTGGCACAGGGGGTTGGAAAGGGGGGGGTTAAAAGGTGGGGTGGGGGGAAGTCAGCTGCAGCTTGGCTGCAGCCCTGTTGTCTAGAGTTTCATTTGTGTCAACACCGTGTGGGTCTGGCTGGCCGCAGCTCCTCTGAGTTCACCTAGGGAGCCATGCTGAAGAGAGCGAAGGGGTCCAGGGCAGAGCAGCAATTGAAGCTGTTGCCCCATCCTGAAGAAGGAAGGACCAGGCAAATATCTGGGAACGGTCCCTAGACTGGTGGGTCAGTTCAACGCCACTAGTAACACCGGATAGGGGACTCTTCAAGGGCCCTAGTACCATATTCCCATCCGGGAGGAAGCCTAGGTCAAGTACGTCCAGGCATCAACGGTGTCTCGGTCTCCCGATTATGGTAAGGAAGCAGTGCACCGGGACATCGGTCTACCTGTAAACTGAATGGATCCAATACTACCTCGTCCGAGGGCTCTGTGGTAGGGAGTGCAGAGAAGGAGTAAGGAGTGTAGCACCAAGAAGCCGGAAAGGAACATAAAGGGAGTCTTTGGAGTGTGACCAATATACCTAGGGTTGCTGGAACTACTTACTGGAGGACACATGCAACCAGGCCTCTGTCTTGCTGGCAACAGACTGTGAGTAAACCTTTGAAACTGCAACAGAACTGTTTCCTGATTATCTAGCGACGCACACTCCACTCGCTCATCTCTCCTGCACCATTGCTTTATCTCACACCATCTGCCTGGGAGGACACAGTCTTACCTGTAGAGAGACTTATCATCTAGCTGCACAACACCATCCCTTCCAGAGGACCTGACAGCAGTGCTGGTACCACCCTGACCAGGTACTACAGGTGGCGTCATGACGAACTACATGAACACTATTCCCCTGTAAAATCCCCATTTATAGTGAGCGCCCAGGCCCGGACCGAGCTGCGGCTACCGTGACATCCCCTAGAGGTTAACGGGCTCGGTGCCGAGACCCCCACGGCCCTGGCGGGCGGCTCAGATGTAAAGTAGCATGTGAGAAATGTTATTTATTAACTATTTTGTGTGACATATCACTCTGATTTAAGGGCATAAAAATCAAAAGTTTGAAATTGCAAATTTTCAAACTTTTCGCCAAATTTCCATTTTTTTCACAAATAAACGAGTCATATCAAAGAAATTTTATGACTCCATAAAGTACAGTATGTCATGAGAAAACATTCTTAAAAACACCAGGATCCGTTGAAGCGTTCCAGAGTTATGACCTCATAAAGTGACAGTGTCAGAATTGGAAAAATTGGCCTGGTCAGGAAGGTGAAAACAGCTTCGGGGTTAAGGGGTTAACCCCTTAATCCATCCAACGTACTATTCCGTCCAGTCAACTGGTACTTAATTCCCAGGGATGGAATAGTACATCAAATGCGATCAGCTGCGCTCACCGGGGGATTATCACAGCTGACACCCGGCACTATGTGCCAGGAGCGGTCACGGACCGCTCCCGGCACATTAACCCCTGGCACACCGCGATCAAACATGATCGCGGTGTTACCGGGGGCACAGGGAAGCATCGTGCAGGGAGGGGGCTTCCTGCGTGCTTCCTGACACCCTCAGAACAGCGCGATGTGATTTCTGAGGCCTTACTCCCTGCAAGACCCAGATCCAAGATGGCCGCAGCGTCCTGCAGGAAGGCGGCTTCCTCAGTGCCTGCTGAGAGTAGCGCTGAGAAAGCCGCAGCAGTGCCAGTGAGATCGCTGGTGTGACAGTGTGCACAGCATCTACCCTATACAGTGATGCCATACTGGGACAAAGTAAAAAAGTTAAAAAATAAAATAACAAGAGTAAAAAAAAAAATCATAAATAATGAAAAAATATAATATATATTCCCCAATAAATTCCTTTCTTCATGTAAATAAAAAAACCAATAAAAGTACACAATTTAGTATCGCTGCGTCCATAACGACCCGCCATAAACCTGTCCATTAGTTAACCCCTTTGGAACCCCTTAAAAAAAAAAACAAGGCTAAAAAACAATGATGATTTTTCATCATACCGCCGAATAAAAAGTGGAATACCACGGGATCAAAAAGACGGTATAAATAAACATAGTACCGTGAAAACGTCATCTTGTCCCTAAAAAAATGAGCGCATACAGCATCATCAGCGAAAAAAATAAAAAGTTATAGCTCGCAGAAAAAGCATGCAAAACTAATTATTTTTTAATATTATCGTTTTTATTGTATAAAAGCGCCAAAACATAAAAAAATGATACAAATGAGGTATCGTTGTAATCGTATGGACCGAAGAAATTAAAAACTGCTTTATCAATTTTATCCACCGGAACAGTATAAACCCCCCCCAAAAGAAATTCATGAATTGCTGGTTTTTGTTCATTCTGCCTCCCAAAAATCGTAATAAAAAGCAATCAAAAAATGTCATGTGCCCAAAAATGGTCCAATAAAAACGTCAACTCGTCCTGCAAAAAATAAGACTTCACATGACTCTGTAGGCCAAAATATAGAAAAATTATAGCTCTCAAAATGTGATGATGCAAAAACTATAGGCGTCTTTTAGCGTGTGACAGCTGCCAAACATAAAAACCTGCTAAAATAGTAAATCAAACCCCCCTTATCACCCCCTTAGTTAGGGAAAAATAATAAATTAAAAAATGTATTTATTCCATTTTCCCATTAGGGTTAGGGTGGGGCTAAAGTAGGGTTAGAGTTGGGGCTAAAGTTAGGGTTAGGGTTGGGACTAATGTTACGGGTGTGTTAGGGTTAGGTTTGTGTTGGGGTTAGGGTTGGAGTTAGAATTGGGGATTTCCACTGTTTATGCACATCAGGGGCTCTCCAAACGTGACATGGCATCTGATCTCAATTCTTGCCATTCGGCGTTGAAAAAGTCAAACGTTGCTCCTTCCCTTCTGACTTTTGCCATGCGCCGAAACAGTAGTTTACCCCACAATGGGGTATCAGCATACTCAGGAAAAATTGCACAATAACTCTTGGGGTCCAATTTCTTCTGTTACCCTTGGAAAACAAAAAATTGGGGGCAAAAATATCATTTTTATGGAAAAAAAATATGATTTTTTATTTTTATGGCTCTACTTATAAACTTCTGTGAAGCACTTGGGGGGTTCAAAGTTCTCACACACATCAGATAAGTTCATTTGGGGGTCTAGTTTCCATAAATGGGCTCACTTGTGAGGGGTTTCCACTGTTTAGGCACATCAGGGGCTCTCCAAACACTACATGATGCCCACAACCATTCCATCAAAGTCTGCAATGCAAAACGTCACTACTTCCGAGCCCCGACGTGTGCCCATACAGTATTTTTCTCCCACATATAGGGTATCAGCGTACTCAGGACAAATTGGACAACAACTTTTTGGGTCTAATTTCTCCTGTTATCCTTGGGAACATAAAAAACTGGGGGCTAAAAATCATGTTTGTGGAAAAAAATGATTTTTTTATTTTTCACGCCTGGGCGTTATAAACTTCTGTGAAGTACTTGGGGTTCAAATTTCTCACCACACATCTAGATAAGTTCCTTTGGGAGTCTAGTTTCCAAAATGGGGTCACTTTGTGGGGGTTTCCACTGTTTAGGCACATCAGGGGCTCTCCAAACGTGACATGACACCAGCAGACCATTCCATCAAAGTCTGCATTGCTAAATGTCACTACTTCTATTCCGAGTCCCGACGTGTGCCCATATAGTAGTTTTCTCCCACATATAGGGTATCAGCGTACTCAAACAAATTGGACAACAGCATTTGGGGTCCAATTTCTCCCTTACCTTGGGAAAATAAAAAATTGGTGACTAAAAGATCATTTTTGTGGGAAAAAAATAGGATTTTTTATTTTCATGCCCGGGCATTATAAACTTGTGTAAAGCACTTGGGGGTTTAAAGTGATCACCACAGATCTAGATAAGTTCCTTAGGGGTCTAGTTTCCAAAATGTGGGGTTTCCACTGCTTAGGCACATCAGGGGCTCTGCAAACTGAACATGACACCCATCAAAGTCTGCATTCCAAAATGTTGTTACTTCCTTTCCGAGCCCTGCCGTGTGCCCAAACAGTATTTTCCCCCCACATATGGGGTATCAGCGTACTCAGGAAAAATTGTAAAACAATTTGGGGTCCAATTTCCTTGGGAAAAATCAAAAATTGGAAAATTGGGACTAAAAATATAATTTTTGCGGAATTTTTTTTTTTTTTGTCACACCCAGGCATTATAAACTTTAGTGAAACACTTGGGGGTTCAAAGTGCTCACCACAGATCTAGATAAGTTCCTTATGGGGTCTGGTTTCCAAAATGGTTTCACTTGTGGGGGGTTTCCACTGTCTAGCGGATCAGGGGGTCTCCAAACGCGACATGGCATACAGTCAATTCTGCGTTGAAAAAGTCAAACTGTGCTCCTTCCCTTCTGAGCTCTGCCATGCACCCAAACAGTGATTTACCCCCACATAATTGCACATAACTTTTGAGGTGTGTTACCCTTGGGAAAATAAAAAATTGGGGTGAAAAGATCATTTTTGTGGAAAAAATATGATTTTTTTATTTTACGGCTCTACGTTAAAAACTTGTGTGACGCACTTGGGGGTTCAAAGTGCTCACCACAGATCTAGATAAGTTCCTTTTGGGGTCTAGTTTCTAAAATGGGGTCACTTGTGGGGTTCCCACTGTTTAGGCACATCAGGGCTATCAAAATGCGACATGGCGTCGAATCTCGATTCCAGCCAATTTTGGTTTGAAAAAGTCAAATGGCGCTCCTTCCCTTCCGAGCTCTGCCGTGCACACAAACAGTGGTTCCCCCCCACATTGGGGTATCAGCATACTCAGGAAAAATTGGACAACAACTTTTATTGTCCAATTTCTTATGTTACCCTTGGGAAAATAAAAAATTGGTGACTTAAATATCATTTTGTGGGAAAAATAGGATTTTTTATTTTCATGCCCGGGCATTATAAACTTGTGTGAAGCACTTGGGGGTTCAAAGTGCTCACCACAGATCTAGATAAGTTCCTTAGGGGGACTATTTTCCAAAACGGGGTCACTTGTGGGGGGTTTCCTCTGTTTTAGGCACATCAGGGACTCTGCAAACTGAACATGACACCCATCAACGTCTGCATTCCAAAATGTCGTTACTTCCTTTCCGAGCCTGAAGTCGCCCAAACAATATTTCTCCCCCACATAAGGGGTATCAGCGTACTCAGACAAATTGTACAACTTTTGGGGTCCAATTTCCTTGGGAAAAAATCAAAATTGGAGACTAAAAAATCATTTTTGTGAATTTTTTTTTTTCACACCCAGGCATTATAAACTTTAGTGAAACACTTGGGGGTTCAAAGTGCTCACAAACAGTTCTAGACAAGTTCCTTAGGGGGTCTAGTTTCCAAAATGGTGTCACATGTGGGAGTTTCCACTGTTTAGGCACATCAGGGTTCTCCAAACACGACATGGCGTCCAATCTCAATTCCAGCCAATTTTGATTTGAAGAAGTCAAACGGCGCTCCTTCCCTTCCAAGCCCTGCCGTGCGTCCAGACAGGGTTTTCCCCCACATATATGGGATCGGCGTACTCAGGAGAAATTGCACAACATTTTTTTCTGTCCATTTTCTCCTTTTACCTTTGTTAAAATAAAAAAATTGTTTGTTAAAGATCATTTTTGTGACTAAAAAGTTAAATGTTAATTTTTTTCCTTCCAAGTTGCTTCAGCTCCTGTGAAGCACCTGAAGGGTTAATAAACTTCTTGAATGTGGCATTGAGTACCTTGAGGAGTGCAGTTTTTAGAATGGTATCACTTTTGGGTATTTTCTGCCATATAGACCCCTCAAAGTGACTTCAAATGTGAGGTGGTCCCTAAAAAAATGGTTTTGTACAATTTGTTGTAAAATTGAGAAATCGATGGTCAACTTTTAACCGTTATAACTTCGCAACAAAAAAAAAATTTGGTTTCAAAATTGTGCTGATGTAAAGTAGTCAAGTAGGAAATGTTATTTAGTAACTATTTTGTGTGACATATTTCTCTGTTTTAAGGGAATAAAAATTCAAAGTTTGAAAAATGCAAAATTTTCAAAATTTTCGCCATTTTTCCATTTTTTTCATAAATAACCTCAAGTTATATCTAAGAATTTTGACTACTATCATGAAGTACAATATGTCACAAGAAAACAATCTCAGAATCGTGAAGATCCGTTGAAGTGTTCCAGAGTTATAGCCTCATAAAGAGACAGTGGTCAGAATTGTAAAAATTGGCCCGGTCATTAACGTGCAAAACACCCTTGAGGGTTAAGGGGTTAAAGGGGTTTTCCCACAAACAAAGGTTCATTTTAATCAATAGATCTTGGAATAATAATAAGTTCCACAATTGTATGTGTCTAAATAAAATGTTCCTGTGCTGAGATAATCTTATAAATGTGCCCCTGCTGTGTACTGTGTAATGGCTGTGTCTGACCATGCAGGAGCACGGTATGACCATAAGGCCTCGGTCACACTTGCAAGAAACTCGCAGGAGTCTCGCACCTCAATACCCGGCAGCAGTACTGGGACCGGAGTGCGCGGCTGCATGTATTTCTATGCAGCTGAACGCTCCTGTCCGAGTGCCGGCGGCAGGGCCGGGTATTGAGGTGCGAGACTTGTGAGAGTTTCTCGCAAGTGTGACCCCAGCCTAACACAGATCCTGGGCAAGGGAGGAAGAAAAAAAGAATATTATTCAGACAGCACAGCATGGGATGCTTTATCTCATAAAAATCAAATCAACTGTGGTCCCATACTGTCTGTGTCCTCTCTATTACGGCATCCCCTACCCAATAGATGTGGTATGATCAGAGCATATTCCTGCACGGTCAGACATGGCCATTACACAGTACACAGCAGGGGCACATTTATAAGATTTCCTCAGCACGGGAACATTTTATTTAACACATCCAATAGTGGACATTATTATTATTTCAAGATGTACGGATTAAAATGTAATTTTGTTAGTGGGAAAACCCCGTTAAGTCTTGGACAAGCCATTAAGCAGTTTACGGGGTGTGTGTCTCCAGAAGCAAAAGTTAGCACAATGTACTGGGCACTAATATGGCATATTTACAATTTTCACTCTGCAACATTCGTCGCGTGCTAATTTGCCTGAGGGGTCAACATAGTCATTATACCCATAGATGTATTACCTGAAGGGTGTAATTTCCAAAATAGAGTCACTCTTTGGGGATTTCTGTTGTCTTGGCACCTTAGGAGCTCTTCAAATGGCACTTGATGTAGAAGGGTTAATGTTTTTCCTTCTTTTGCTAGAATTTGTTTTTATATTGTTGCAGCCTAGTCTCCGATTCAAGGATTTTATATTTCTTATATCATATGCAATGTTTTCAAGAATAGGCAAAAACATGTTTTGGGTACACGGTAAGTAAAGTCGTCATGACCTGGATGACAGGGGGGGCCACATGAGTTACATTGAGTTACATTGCTGTAAATTGTATAAAATACTACATTATTGAGTGAATAAACAGAAAAGTGACTTGCTCACAACCAGTGTGCATGCTTTTCTACGAGTGCACATTATTTGGGGGCCTAATCTCTTTATTCGGCCTCACTGGTGATCCGATGTGTAGCCCAGCTTCGCAGGCACACATGAAAATCCAGGAAAGTGCACTGGAAGGTGACAGCCAAAGCTTGATATGCATTCACTCATGTCACTCACATTTAGACACACCCATAGGGGTATATAAGTTTGTGGGTGTCAGCATAGATAGGGAGAGTTTCCTGTCTTCGGACAGAGGAGTCAGCTTCCTGTCTTAGGACAGTGAGTCAGTCAGTTAGCTCCGGGAGGCTCAGGAGTGAAGGGTATGCCACACTAAACAATATCGCTAACGGGATCGCTAAAAAACGTCACTATTTAGCGATCCCGTTAGCGATGTTCAGTGCGGCAGCTTCCAGCGACGAGCTTCCTGCTGTGATCTCGCTCGTCGCTGGAATCGTTCCGGACCCTATTTTCTCGTCGGCGCTCCCGCTGGGTAAGTATCTTATCGCTGTGTGGCACCTTTTCTTAGCGATTTAGCGGTACTTTTGTACCGCTAAAGTCGTTAAGAAGATCGCTAACGGCGATAGCGTCGTTAACTATATCGCTAAATGTGGCCGCATTTAGCGATATAGAAACAATCCCGCTAGCGATCGCATTAGTATGCGTCGTTATTGTGATCGCTAGCGGGATTGTTTAGTGTGGCAGTACCTTGAGTCATCCCTTGGATAGTTATCTGTCTGAGATAGTCAGTCAGATTGGTTTCCTGCTGAGTTCAGAGCAGAGACTTCAGCCGCCTGTCCCAGGACAGTGAAGTTCAGTCGACAGAGGTCCTGGACTAGGAGAATACTGAGAGCTGCTCAGCGAGCCCAAACAGGGAATCTGTGATTCGACTTCTATGCAGCAGTGCTTATGTTAAGAGCGGAAAGCAGGGCGAAGGGCACAGTGGAAGAAGACAGAGCAGTGCCTTAGGTATTGGATTACCTGCACTAAATCACCGGTCACTGGGGACCGAAGCATTGCTATTGTTTCAAGCATAGTGACAAGAAAACCAGAGGCATCTGGACTACAGGTCGCAGAGAGCAGCCCTAAGTGTCAATACGTAACCGGAGTCAGGTGGAACAGGGACTTTGAGTCAAGCGCAGACAAAAGTAAGGACTTAGTTTCATCACCTAGAAGGCTCCACCACAACGTTGGCCGGGCAGTACAGCTATTGAGACAGCTGGAGAGTTTAGAGTTAACTTCGCTTCAGGCAAGTTGGACTCACCTACATTATATGGAAGTTAAGGAGGCCTCTAACCTGCTCGGCTGCTACCTGAAAGTGCACTCTCCACCCCGACCAGCTTCCCGGGATCTGCTTGAACCACCATCAGTAAAAGGTATGAAAAGAAGCTGCATTGTGTTTGACTGAATTCTTACCATACCCTGCATCATCATCCCCATAGACTTCCAGGGACTCGTCTCACCTGTGGGAGACTTACTACCAAGCTGCCCCATAACATCCCCTGTGAAAGTCCTTAGAGCAGCGCTGGTACAATTTACCAGAAACCGCAGGTGGCGTCACAAACTACCTAATAATCCCCTGTACATATTTCCCTAATCGCATTGACTGCCAGGGCCACGGACTGAGCCACCGCTACCAGTGACCATTCCCATAGATTTCCATGGGCTCGGCTCCGAGTACCCCATAGCCCTGGTATCCACAATTGTGGGGCGAGTCAATTAAATTTGGCGTCACGAACAGGATACGAAACTTACAAGATCGTAAGCCCTGTGTGCCTAAATTGAACTGTTTGCTGTATGTCACTATTGGCGCCAAAATACCGCCATTTTGCCGCCAAGTTGGCGCCCTGAGGCGCTGGTGAAGAAGGTGGGCGGACATTCGTGGGCGTGTACCCCCCCTGATGCGCGAAAGTTATGGCCGCCCTCTCCAAGGCCTACTACAATGTGCGGTCCAGCCCCACTGCAAAGGAAATACGCCTCCTCTTCATCCTCTATGCGAAGAGGAGGAGACGCAAATCCCGCCTCCACGGAAAGGACCAGAATGTTCCTGTTGGATACCACAGTCTGGCCTGGGATGAGATGGAGGCAGGACAAGAGCAGCTGTGTGAGGGAGCGGTGGAGCACAGGCCCTGTTCCCCAGAAAAGCTGTTGCCTGTGCTGGAGCCGTCCCTAGGTCGGGACACCGAACAAATAATGTCTGAGTTAGAGGAGGTGAATGCGGTGCTTCGGGACCTGGCCCGACACCGAGAAGAAATGGAGGAGATTGAGAAAAACTGGCGTGCCCGGAAACAGCAGCTGCTGTGGGACGCCATGTTCCCCCTTCCAGGGACACTACCACTGCCTGCATCCTCTGTGCCTCCACTGCCAGCGGCTGAAGGGAAACCGGAGACCAGCTATGAAGGAGCTGAACCCGACTCCACCGATGAAGCGGCAGGAGCCGGACCGGTATACCAGCCAGGCCAGGAGGCCACAGCGGAGCACAGTTCCCCAATAGGGACGCCGGAGGCAACCCAGCCGTCAGCGCAGCAGGTTAGTGCGTTTCCAACTGAGCCACTGCGCGCACCTGCGTCCTACACAGTACCGCAAGTCCCAGCAGCGTCATCTTTGGCGTCCGCACCAGGCCGTGCACCAGCATCGCCCCCTGCGTACTTCTCTACATCCAAGTCGTGCTCTGCATCGCGACCTGCGACCATTTCCGCATCGCAACCTGCGACCAGTCCTGAAGCGCAATTTGAATTGTATACGGCGACTCCTTCTACAACGCAATCTGCGTTCTACTCCAGGGAGATACCTGTTAGGTCCCCAGAGGAAGACAGGCCCTGCGGCCTAGAGGACCGGAGTGAACCGGCTCTACAGGTAACCAGCGATGATATCCCTGTTGCGGATGATGACACTCTGCCGGAATCCCCGTCACCCCCATCAGTCCAGTGTACACCAGCCACGCAGACCCCGATGGTGGAGTCGATGATCCTGGTGTTAGGCACTGGGCCCAAGAATAGGAACGGTCCTGTGCTGGCACCGCCACCAGGTGTCACCCCAAGCAAGAAAAGTGAAGACCGGTAGGACCCAGACAGGGGTTTACCGCATTCTAGTAACTGTAGAAAGTTTTGAAAGAAAAATTGCATTTTTGCACTTTAGTATTATTGTATACTGATGTTTTATATAGGGAGTAGAATACCCGGCTGGGTACCAGAAAGAAAAGTTAAGAAAAATGCTATGTTGCATAGTTTTGCATAGTATACCCTGGTTGGGTAAATACCGTTAGAATTATAATGTGAATATTGAAGTGAAACGAATAAATGTGTTTGGCCCTCATGGACTGAGAGGCTGAGGACTGTGCCAGCCCAGAACTTATCCTGTAGATGGTTGCGCTTCGGTGCATTATCTTGGTTTTACATAAAACCATAACTACAAAATCTACCTCTGAAGAAAAACCCGTATGGTGGGCCTAGAGTGAGGTCTGCAGTCAGAAGTCCTGCAGCCCACCCAGGACCCACGTGGGAGGTTTTTTGGTGCGGGTCCTCCACAAGTATCTTGTATATATGAGAATGTTTGATATCTTGATATTTTGATACTTTTGTATTTTTCCTAATGTACAAATTGTAACGTTAAAGAAGTCGTACCTCCCGGATGGGAAGAGTTATAATGTTTGTTGTTAATGCAAAACAAAATATTCTTTTTGTCTTTTACAGCCCGGGAGTGCTGTGTTTTACCAAGGGGGGATGTGTAGCCCAGCTTCGCAGGCACACATGAAAATCCAGGAAAGTGCACTGGAAGGTGACAGCCAAAGCTTGATATGCATTCACTCATGTCACTCACATTTAGACACACCCATAGGGGTATATAAGTTTGTGGGTGTCAGCATAGATAGGGAGAGTTTCCTGTCTTCGGACAGAGGAGTCAGCTTCCTGTCTTAGGACAGTGAGTCAGTCAGTTAGCTCCGGGAGGCTCAGGAGTGAGTCATCCCTTGGATAGTTATCTGTCTGAGATAGTCAGTCAGATTGGTTTCCTGCTGAGTTCAGAGCAGAGACTTCAGCCGCCTGTCCCAGGACAGTGAAGTTCAGTCGACAGAGGTCCTGGACTAGGAGAATACTGAGAGCTGCTCAGCGAGCCCAAACAGGGAATCTGTGATTCGACTTCTATGCAGCAGTGCTTATGTTAAGAGCGGAAAGCAGGGCGAAGGGCACAGTGGAAGAAGACAGAGCAGTGCCTTAGGTATTGGATTACCTGCACTAAATCACCGGTCACTGGGGACCGAAGCGTTGCTATTGTTTCAAGCATAGTGACAAGAAAACCAGAGGCATCTGGACTACAGGTCGCAGAGAGCAGCCCTAAGTGTCAATACGTAACCGGGGGTCAGGTGGAACAGGGACTTTGAGTCAAGCGCAGACAAAAGTAAGGACTTAGTTTCATCACCTAGAAGGCTCCACCACAACGTTGGCCGGGCAGTACAGCTATTGAGACAGCTGGAGAGTTTAGAGTTAACTTCGCTTCAGGCAAGTTGGACTCACCTACATTATATGGAAGTTAAGGAGGCCTCTAACCTGCTCGGCTGCTACCTGAAAGTGCACTCTCCACCCCGACCAGCTTCCCGGGATCTGCTTGAACTACCATCAGTAAAAGGTATGAAAAGAAGCTGCATTGTGTTTGACTGAATTCTTACCATACCCTGCATCATCATCCCCATAGACTTCCAGGGACTCGTCTCACCTGTGGGAGACTTACTACCAAGCTGCCCCATAACATCCCCTGTGAAAGTCCTTAGAGCAGCGCTGGTACAATTTACCAGAAACCGCAGGTGGCGTCACGAACTACCTAATAATCCCCTGTACATATTTCCCTAATCACATTGACTGCCAGGGCCACGGACCGAGCCACCGCTACAGTGACCATTCCCATAGATTTCCATGGGCTCGGCTCCGAGTACCCCATAGCCCTGGTATCCACAATTGTGGGGCGAGTCACCAACATATCTGATTTTTGGTTAAAGCAATAACAGCTACAACAGTTTTGGCGCCCTATCGTGGGCCCGTGGTAACCAGCCTATTCGGAATCCGTATGAGGGAGTTTCCTGAGAGATTGTACATACAAATTCCAGCTGCAGCAAGGTGAGGAGTATTTTTACACTTTTGTTTTTGTGCTTGCAATCCCTCCATATCTCTGGGTACAGGCTGCAAACACGGTTCAAGAACCGACATCACTAGTGAGTTTTGTGACTTTATGTCTGTTTATGTCTGTATGAGAGTTGAATAATAGAGTAATAAGATAATAAGTTTTATCTGTATTGTCAGTCTACTTACTGGTTGTGTAGTGTAGAGTTGGGACAGTCTCTGTGCAGTTTTATTGCTTTGGTCATCTTGGATTAGCAGTACATTGTATAAGGCTGTGTTTTGTATAAGGCTGTGTTTTATGTTTATGTAGTTGTTTCGGCCGTTTTTGGAGTGTCAATGAGCACTGCAGTCTTCATAAGTTATGCTAATTCCTACATACAGTAGGCAGGCTGTGTGAATCTTTGTATGTATGTTTATGAGAAACTCTGAATGACATAGTGTTGATTAACTGAGTATAAGGGACAAATAAATAAGTCCCTGATTGATGAGGGGTTCCGTTAGGTCTGGTCCTCTGTATGTGACAGAGGACATTATTCAACTCACTTTGAGCTGAATCAGGCAGAGTTATTGAGATAAGGATTTGTTTTTTTTTGTAAAATCAGCTGATTTTAGATTACTGGGAAATAATCCCTGAATGAGCACTGTGAGACAGTGAGGGTATGTGTGTTGAATGGGGTGTACATTTCACCTAGGTACTTTGCTGTATGGTATAAGGGAAATGTGTGGCTTTGTAAAACTAGTGGTGGAGATAGGTCACTACACCTTCTATTCAGTACACACTTGCAGCTCAAACCTGAAATCACTCAAGTGATAATTAGGAAGCCAGAAGTAGGTTTCTGGGAACACAGTCAGAGAGCTCGCTTAGTCTGGACAAGGAGTCCAGGCACAAGAAGGAGTCTCCAGGAGTATGAGCTGTCTCAGTCTGGGTGCTCGATGTACCCCGGACACAGGAGTAGTCTCTGTGAGAATCCATGCGGATAGCTGCTGAATAGGAGGGGAGCTCTCTCAAGTCTGGACGTTGGATATGCCTTCAGACACAAGGAGGAGACTCTGTGAAACTCCATGCTGGTAAATGCTGAACATATGTGTTGTTTTGGGGACAGGCTGTTAGAGTCTGGTCCCGGATAGATAGGGAAATCTATCTAAGTGTAGTAAGTGGCTGGACAAGCCCAGGGCTTATGTTTATGATTTGGTTTTGATTATGTTCTGTTTGCTGTGGACTTTAATAAAACTGGTTGCGGCCAGTTTTTACCAGAACTGCTGTCTGTGAATGAACTGTTTCCGTGCCACTCCGTCTACCCGGATGGCGATCCCAGAGCTATATCCCCTGAAAAGCTTACAGCACGTATGAATATGTTGCAATATGTTTGGTGCAACAACTCCATTCCTATGAGTGTTTAGTTGCTTGATTTGTATGCTGTTTATAAAGTTAAGAAAAAAAACTCCCTGAGGATCACACAGGGAGAGCATGTGACTATTTCCTGTGTCTGTTTATGAGCAAAGCAGCCTGCTGTTGATGCTGCACAGATAGACACACAAATGATATCATATGGAGTTCATTGTTTATGGAACATCACATTTATATATGGAGCATCATATGGAGCACATATGGGCCCATTCTGTATGGCGCACTATGTGGTGCCCATAATACTGTATGGAGGACTATACTGTCTGTAACCCCATCACTAATGGTACTCCCGTCACTGTCCATAACCCCATCACTGCCAGTACTTCCGTCAATGCCTGTAACCCCATCACTACTGGTAGTCCCGTCACAGCCTTAACCTAGCCTCTCCAGATACCCTCACCAACACTCACCACGATGCCTGTGAAGCTGTGCACGGATGCTGGCGACCCTATCGTTCGACCGGTAGCGCAGGTCCGCCAGTTTCTTCCTTATTTGCTTCGTTGTCCTCTGCACCCCGAACCGCCGAGCAAGGCCCCTCTGGATTCGGCGCAGGACTGCCTTTTTGTGATGCATGGGACGCGCCGTCGGGATGCTGCACCCATAGTCCGATGCATCACTTTACCTGATGAGGTAATGCACCTCTGTGTCCCCCCAGGCTGCTGCACGCTGCCTTGCCGCCATAGTCTCTAGATATTAATAACGCCACATGAACGACGCCAGCGTCGTGACGTCACGACGTACGTACGCTATAAACTAATCGCACTTGTGACGCAAAGACGCTATTGCGATCGCAAAGTGGCCGCACCAACAACGCACAGACACGCGATGCCATTGCGATCGCAAAGTTACAGGTCCTAGCCAGGCGCCCCAGCCACGCCGACATGAGACGCCATTGCGATCGCAAAGTGACCGCACCAACAACGCACAGACACGCGATGCCATTGCGATCGCAAAGTTACAGGTCCCAGCTAAGCGCCCCAGCCACACAGACATGACACGCCATTGCGATCGCAAAGTGACAGTTTGTGCTGCTATTGCGTTTGCCCCGATTTGCCATTTATTATTGTTGAGGTGATGTGGCCAGCAATCGGAGCTGAGGGGCGTTACTAAAGAAAACCTAGTCCCGCCTGCGCCGCTGACATATGAGTCGCCAACGAGGTCGCACATCGTTCATAAAAGGTGTCAAACACAGCGATTCAGGCTCACCAGCGGGACGCCAACTATCAAAATACGGCCCAAACCGTTCGTGCACTATCAGCGACATCACAGCGGGGGCCACATCGCTGCTACATGTCACACATAGCGACGTCGCTAACGATGTCGCTGCTGCGTCACAAAATCGCTATCGCTTGAGCGATCTCGCTTAGTGTGGCATACCCTTTACTCTTGATCTTTTAAGCTTATCATATATTGTTCCTGAATAAACAAGTTCTGTTGTCACATGCTTGGAGAGTATCGTGAGTAATCCGCTGCCAACAGGTTATGGGCCCAGAGTGACACAGAACCCCAGAGTAACACAGCAACAGAGACTCAAAGCAAAAGCAGCACAGAGCAACAGAAGAGATGTTCACTAGCCACAATCCTGTCAAGTTCTCAGTGCCAAGCCTCACTAACCAGAACTACCAGTCCTGGAAATTCAAGGTGAAGATGCTACTCATAAGACAAGGTACTTGGAAATATACTCAGGAAAAAGTGCTTCATCCATTATCAGATGATTGGCTATAGAAGGATCAGAAAGCACAAAGCACGATCTCCCTCAGTGAAGATGATAATCAGCATATATGCAAGTGTGCAACTGCAAAGGAGATGTGGGATGAGTTACAGAAAGTGCATGAAAGATCAAATCTCAGCAATAAGCTTTATCTCATGAGAAAGCAGTATCAGTCTAAGCTAAGAATATGCAGGACCATATAAGAAACACCCTAGAGATTGTGGAGCGTCTCTGGGGTATTGGAGAAGAAAATAAAGATTTTCTTGTTGCTGCACCTCTATTAAGTGGTCTTCCAGAGAGTTATAACACACTTGTGACTGCACTAGATGCACAGCCAGATGATGAGCTTACACTAGAGTATAATAAAGGCAAACTTGTGGATGAATTCAAGAGAAAAACGTACCATGTAAGCAGCAGTAATGAATCCAGAGCAGAAACAGCATTAAAGACACAGGATTTCCCTAAATATAAGAGCAATTCAAGAGAAACCTTAAAGCAGACTGCAGATTTTGGAAAGCATGAATGAGTTAGCTTAAAAAGCAGAACAGTCATCAAATGGTTAACACAGCTATAAAGGAAAATTCTGCATGTGCTGAAGCTGCATTTAATGCCAGTACAACCCATCTGTCAAAGCATATATAGATTCTGGTGCAAGCAGTCATATGACAAATAACAAGGATTTCTTCACTGACCTTAATGAAAGCAAGTCAGAAAAGGTCATCTTAGCTAATGGTCACTATATGACTTCAGAAGGAGTAGGAGATTGCTACCTCCACTGTCCAGTTTCCTCAGCACAAAGCAGAAAGATCCCAATAAAGGATGTTCTCTATGATCCCAGCCTTGAAAGCAATCTTCTATCAGTAAAGAAGCTCACACAAAAGGGGAATGTAGTTACTTTTAGAGAAAGTAGTTGCATCATCTCAAAGAAGGGTCACACTCTTGCAGAAGGAAAAATCCAAGATGAACTTTATCAGCTAAAATGCAAAGAAAGAGTGTACAGTGCTAGACAAGATCTGCATAAGAACTGTATCCATGTATGGCACAGACATCTCAGGCACAGAGACCCAGAAGCTGTAAGGAAGCCAGCTCAAATTGCAAATGGTATTGAAATCAACCAGTGTAGTCAAATGATGAAGTGCATTAGCTGTCTTAAAGGAGAATTTCCAGAAAATCCTTTCCTAAAATAAGCACCACTAGATCTGCACACCCTCTGGATCTGATACAAACAGATGTACAGTATGTGATCCAGTGAGTGTTCAAACTCCTAGCAAGAAGAGATATTTTCTCACATTTATTGATGACTACTCCAGATATACAGTCGCCTACCTTCTTCACAGTAAGGATGAAGTTTCACAGAAACTTGAAGAATATCTTGCTGTAGTGTTTAACAAATTTGGAAGCATGCCAAAAGCCCTGCGTGCAGATAATGGAACCAAATATACAAGTGGTAAGGTGCAAACCATTTTGAAAAAGAATGGAATTGTGTTCCAGACTACCATTCCATACAACCCAGAACAAAAATCCATTGCAGAGAGAAAGAACCGTACTCTCTGTGAAAGTGTATAAACCTACAGAAGAAAAAGTTAGCAAAACCCTACTGTAAGTAAGTATATAAAAGCAAAAATTGCTTAAAATAAGAGTTTTTAGCAATACTAAAAACTCAGTGGTATTTTAATGCACTTTTTGCTTTTTATTTACTTAGTTACAGTAGGGTTTTGCTAACTTTTTCTTCTGATAATACAAGAGAAAAACGGAGCCATACAGCGTCTTTAGAAATCATAAAAAATGTAGTTTTATTAGTCAAAGAAATATAATATAAACACATGACAATCAAAAGTACAATAGGAATGCAAAAATCACCACCTCCCCGAAAAACTCAAGTGCCTCACAATAAATCCCATTGATGGTAGATGAAGATTAGAATGGAAGTATGCCAATAGGCCAATTGCAGCATAATAAACAATTTACTAAAAATAAATCTGCAGGGGTGAAGTCAACACAGGTTAGTCCTCAGGGAGAATCATTGGTAGTTAATCTTTCTTCTCATACTCTTACCACCATACAACGGGATGTTTTGGCTAAGGGCCTGACCTTTGTACCTACTAACCATTTCAATTACTTCAGAATTACTTAAGGATCTCCACCTCTTCTTACGCAAGTTGATCTTAACCCCTTCACCCCAAGGGTGGTTTGCACGTTAATGACCGGGCCAATTTTTACAATTCTGACCACTGTCTCTTTATGAGGTTATAACTCTGGAACGCTTCAACGGATCTTCGCGATTCTGAGATAGTTTTCTCGTGACATATTGTACTTCATGATAGTGGTAAAATTTCTTCGATATAACTTGCGTTTATTTTTGAAAAAACGCAAATATGGCGAAAATTTTTAAAATTTTGCAATTTTCAAACTTTGAATTTTTATTCCCTTAAAACAGAGAAATATGTCACACAAAATAGTTAATAAATAACATTTCCCACATGTCTACTTTACATCAGCACAATTTTGGAACCAAAATTTTTGTTTGTTAGGAAATTATAAGGGATATAAAGTTGACCAGCGATTTCTCATTTTTACAACAAAATTTACAAAGCCATTTTTTTTAGGGACCTCCTCACATTTGAAGTCACTTTGAGGGGTCTATATAGCAGAAAATACCAAAAAGTGACACCATTCTAAAAACTGCACCCCTCAAGGTACTCAAAACCACATTCAAGAATTTTATTAACCCTTCAGTTGCTTCACAGGAGCTGAAGCAACGTGGAAGGAAAAAATGAATATTTAACTTTTTAGCCACAAAAATGATTTTTACAAACTTTTTTTTTATTTTCACAAGGGTAAAAGGAGAAAATGGACAGATAAAGTTGTTGTACAATTTCTCCTGAGTACGCTAATACCCCATATGTGGGGGGAAACCACTGTTTGGGCACACGGCAGAGCTCGTAAGGGAAGGAGCGCCGTTTGACTTTTTCAAACTAAAATTGACTGGAATTGAGATTGGACGCCATGTCGCGTTTGGAGAGCCCTGATGTGCCTAAACAGTGGAAAACCCCCACAAGTGACACCATTTTGGAAACTAGACCCCCTAAGGAACTTATCTAGATCTGTTGTGAGCACTTTGAACCCCCAAGTGTTTCACAAAAGTTTATAATGCCTGGGTGTGAAAAAAAAAAAACAATTTTCCACAAAAATGATTTTTTAGTCCCAAATTTTTGATTTTTCCCAAGGAAACTGGACCCCAAAAGTTGTTGTCCAATTTGTCCTGAGTACGCTGATACCCCATATGTGGGGGGGGGGAACTGTTAGGGCTTGGAAAGAAAGTAGTAACGTTTTGGAATGCAGACGTTGATGGGTGTCATGTTCCGTTTGCAGTGCTCCAGATGAGCCTAAACAGTGGAAACCCCCCACAAGTGACCCCATTTTGGAAACTAGACCCCTAAGGAACTTATCTAGATGTTTGGTGAGCACTTTGAACCCCCAAGTGCTTCACACAAGTTTATAATGCCCGGCGTGAAAATAAAAAATCCTAATTTTTTCCCACAAAAATTATCTTTTAGTCACTAATTTTTTATTTTCCCATGGGTAACAGGAGAAATTGGACCACAAAAGTTGTTGTCCAATTTGTCCTGAGTACGCTGATACCCCATATGTGGGGGGAACCACTGTTTGGGCGCACGGCAGAGCTCGGAATGGAAGTAGCGCCATTTGACTTTTTCCAACCAAAATTGGCTGGAATTGAGATTGGACGCCATGTTGCATTTGGAGAGCCCCTGATGTGCCTAAACAGTGGAAACCCCCTACAAGTGACCCCATTTGGGAAACTAGACCCCTAAGGAACTTATCTAGATCTTTGGTGAGCAATTTGAACCCCTAAGTGCTCCACACAAGTTTATAACGTAGAGCCGTAAAATTAAAAAATCATATTTTTTCCACAAAAATGATCTTTTCACCCCAATTTTTATTTTCCCAAGGGTAACAAGACTCCAAAAGGTATTGTGCAATTTGTCCTGAGTACGCTGATACCCCATATGTGGGGTAAACCACTGTTTGGGTGCATGGTAGAGTTTGGAAGGGAAGGAGCGCCGTTTGACTTTTTCAAAGCAGAATTGGCTGGATGCCATGTCGTGTTTGGAGAGCTCCTGATCTGCCTAAACAGTGGAAACCCCCGACAAATGACACCATTTTGGAAACTAGACCCTCAAGGAACTTATCTAGATGTGTGGTGAGCACTTTGAACCCCGAAGTGCTTCACAGAAGTTTATAACGTACAGTCCGTAAAAATAAAAAATCCTTTTTTTTTACAAAAATGATTTTTTCGTCCCCAATATTTTATTTTCAAAAGGGTAACAGGAGAAATTGGACCCCAAAAGTTGTTGTCCAATTTGTCCTGAGTACGCTGATACCCAATATGTGGGCGAAAAGTACTGTATGGGCGCACGTCAGGGCTCGGAAGGGAAGTAGTGACGTTTTGGATTGCAGACTTTGATGGAATGGTATGGGGACGTCATGTGCATTTGGAGAGCCCCTGATGCGCCTAAACAGTGGAAACCCCCACAAGTGACCCTATTTTGGAAAATAGACCCCACAAGGAACTTATCTAAATGTGTGGTGAGCGCTATGAAGCCCCAAGTGCTTCACAGAAGTTTATAACGTACAGCCGTAAAAACAAAAAAATATTTTTTTTTTACAAAAATGATATTTTCGCCCCCAGTTTTTTATTTTCCAAGGGTAACAGAAGAAATAGGACAAATTGCACAATAACTCTTGGGGTCCAGAGTACGCTGATACCCCATATGTGGGGGTAAACTACTGTTTGGGCGCATGGCAGAGCTCAGAAGTGAAGGAGCACCGTTTGACTTTTTCAACGCAGAATTGGCTGGAATTGAGATCAGACGCCATGTCACATTTGGAGAGCCCCTGATGTGCCTAAACAGCGGAAACCCCCCAATTCTAACTCCAACCCTAACCCCAACACACCCCTAACCCTAGTCCCAACCCTAACCATAACCCTAACCACAAACCTAACCCTAACACACCCTAACCCTAATCCCAACCCTAACCCTAATCCTAACTTTATCGCCAACCCTAACCCTAACTTTAGCCGCAACCCTAACCCTAACGGGAAAATGGAAATAAATACATTTTTTAAATTTTATTATTTTCCCTAACTAAGGGTGTTATAAAGGGGGGGTTTGATTTACTATTTCTAGCGGGTTTTTATGATTGGCAGCTGTCACGCTAAAAGACGCTTTTTATTGCAAAAATAGTTTTTGCATCACCACATTTTGAGAGCTATAATTTTTGCATATTTTGGCCCACAGAGTCATGTGAGGTCTTATTTTTTGCGGGACGAGTTGACATTTTTATTGGTACCATTTTTGAGCACATGACATTTTTTGATCGCTTTTTATTTCGATTTTTGGGAGGTTAGAATGAACAAAAATCAGCAATTCATGAATTTCTTTTGGGGGAGGCGTTCATACCGTTCCGCGTGTGGTAAAATTGATAAAGCAGTTTTATTCTTCGGGTCAGTACGATTACGGTGATACCTCATATCATTTTTTTTATGTTTTGGTGCTTTTATAGAATAAAAACAATTTTTTATGAAAAATAATTATTTTTGCATCTCTTTATTCTGCGAGCTATAACTTTTTTACTTTTTCGCTGATGATGCTATATGGCAGCTCGTTTTTTGCGGGACAAAATGACGTTTTCAGCGGTACCATGTTTGTTTATATCGGTCTTTTTGATCGCGTGTTATTCCACTTTTTGTTCGGCGGTATGATGATAAAGCATTGATTTTTTTGCTTTGTTTTTTTTTTATTTTTAAGGGGTTCACTAAAGGGGTTAACTAGTGGGACAGTTTTATAGGGGGGTCGTTACGGACGCGGCGATACCAAATATGTGTTCTTTTATTGTTTTGTTTTTTTATTTGCAGGAAAAAATTAATTTTTTGGGGAATATGTATTTTTTTTTATTTATTTTGGAATTTTTTTAAAAACATGTTTATTTTTATTTTTTTCACTTTATTACTTTGTCCCAGGGTGGGACATCACTGTAAAATGTCAGATCGCTGGTGTGACAGTGTGCACAGCACTCTGTCACACCAGTGATCGCTCTGGCACTGCTGCAGGCTTCTCAGTGCCTGCTCTCAGCAGGCACTGAGGAAGCCGCCTCCCTGCAGGACCCGGTGGCCATCTTTGATCCGGGTCCTGGGAGGGAGGAAGCCCTCAGAACAGCACGATCACATCGCGCTGTTCTGAGGGTCTCAGGGGAGCTCGCAGGGAGCCCCCTCCCTGCGCAATGCTCCCTTGTGCCCCCGGTACACCGCGATCATGTTTGATCGCGGTGTGCCAGGGGTTAATGTGCCGGGAGCGGTCCGTGACCGCTCCTGACACACAGTCCCGGGTGTCAGCTGTGATAATCAGCTGACACCCGGCGGCGATTAGCTGCGCTCCCCCCGGGAGCGCAGCTGATCGATCGCCTATGACGTACTATCCCGTCCATGGTCAGATTGGCACAGGTTTCATGGACGGGATAGTACATCTGATGTCAGAGAGGGGTTAAGGAAGCTTTATAATAGGAGTCAAACATCTGAACCTATGACCGAGATTGAGAGGCAAACATTGCGTGATTTGGAGGGCCTTCTTGAAGAACAGGATCCACCTCAAACAAGTAGGTTTCCCTCTTCTGTTGTGCCCAAATCAATGAAGTTCCCCCCTTGTCACTCAGCCCCAATGTTGAGATCTTCACTAGGCTGGTGGGTGAGGACATCAAGAAATTATAATCTATACGTAAATGCGACAATCTGACTTATAAACAACGCCAAGTGATTGAACAATTACAGTCTTGGAAAGATGTCATGATCAAACTGGCAGACAAGGGGGGGAACATAGTCATTTGGCCTAGCACGAAATAAGAGAGGGAGGCCTTTCGCCAGCTGAGAGATCCTAGTACGTACTCCAAATTGCCCTCCAATCCCATATCTTCCTTTATGAATGAGTTGCAGGTGATCCTAATCAGGGTGGTCGAAGAGAATATCATTAATAAAAAAATATTTGATGGTTTGATGGTCAGGTCCCCAAGGTCCCGACATTCTACTTACTACCAAAGATCCACAAGAACGCCCTCGACCCCCGGGACGTCCTATCGTGTCCAGAATCGGAGGTATGTGTGACGCAATATGTCAATTTATTGATTTTTACTTAAAACCTTTGGTAGAAACATTACCCTCCTATGTCCGTGACACGACGGACATCCTGGCACGTGTCGATGGCGTTATTGTGGACCCAGGTACCCTCTTAGTCACTGCCGACGTAGAGAGTTTGTATACTTGCATCGATCATTCCCATGGTATTGACTCAGTTTGCCTCTTCCTGCGAGCCTCCGATCTGGACGGCCCTCTATGTGATTTAATCCTCGAGTTGGTGAGTTACGTCCTTACCCATAACTTCTTTGTCTTTAAAGATCATTTCTACTTACAGAAGCGTGGCACAGCCATGGGCGCGGCCTGTGCGCCCCCGTATGCAAATTTCTTCCTGGGAGCCTGGGAGAGATTGATCTTTGGCGATGGGGCTCACAGGCCGCTTCCCATGTGCTCTGCTGGAATCGCTATATAGACGACATTTTCTTGTTGTGGGATGGGACGACTCACCAACTCGGGGATTTTATGAAAATTCTAAATCAAAACAAATTTAATATACGGTTGACATATACATCTGATTTGAGCAGTGATTTCCTGGATGTCCGTCTGGAGGTCGACTCTGACAGTTACATCCAGACGGACATCTTTAGGAACCCGACGTCTGTAAATTCATTACTACATGCGTCTTCAGCACATGATTCATCCACTATTAGGGCCGTCCCAGTCGGACAGTTCCTTAGGATGAGGCAGTGGCGTAGCGTGGTGGGGGCGGGGGGGGCGGTCCACCCCAGGCGGCACGTGTGTGGGGGCGGCGCCGGCGCGGCAGCAATTCGGATCCCTCTCCTCTGTGGGAGAAGCGCGGAGGCACAGACTGTGCAGCACAGGGGCGGACCTACCGCCGGTTCAACCGGTGCATCTGCACCAGGGCCCGGAGGTGGAGGGGGGCCCTTTCAGACAGGGGCGTACTGCCAGGGGCCCGGCTTTCTGTTGCCTCAGTAGATCGGTGCCGGCCGGCATCCTCGTATTGCAGACACTGCACGCTGTGTGTCTGCTGATCTTATGTCACCTGTGCGCCTGTTGTTTCTGCCTGAAAGGAGAGATGAGGTCAGCAGAGCCAGGGGGCCGCGGAAGGAGGTATGTGACGGAGCTTCATCTGATTCCTACTGTCTTGTCTTGTTTCTGTGGAGGATCTGAGTCACTGTGAAATTTATTGCACCATCTTAAACTTACATACAGATCGGGTCACTCTGTCAGTGGGGTCATCAGCTCCAGCGTCACCTGATCTGTATGTAATCTGAAGCTGCAGCAATAATTCACAGTGATCCTAAGATAGAGCGAGTGCACTGTCTGATCATGAGCCTGTCTCCATGACGTCCTGCAGTGCATATCTATATATTATAATGTGCGGTCCTGCGGCCTGCTCCAGAGTGCTCATTCAGTGCATATAACACTGTGTATGTGCACATATAGTACATGACACCCAGTACACAGATTTAGTATACAGCTCATATGTAACAGACCTGGGCCAAGTGCAGCAATCAGACCGGGCTGAGATAGCCAAATGCCCAAAAACACTGGTCCGTAGGCTGCAACATACGGCCGTCCTGCACCCAGATTTCACCTCCATCTGCATCTTAAGGATGCACATAGCGGTGAATGTAATGGTGGAGGACAGAACCACCGAGTCCTTCCACCAGTCACAGCGTGTGCGACTGAGACAGCAGACGTGATGAGGGCACTACATCACTTCTGCTGTGCAGAGGGTCAGTGCACAGAGCAAAGACCGGAGCAGAGCGCTGGGGAATGGAAACGAGGTGAGTATTTTTGATTTTTTTTTTTGTGTGTTTGGAATTTGTTCCTGTATATACAGGGATATATGAAGGCTCAGACTGTATATAGGGGGCTATGTGGGAAATCATGCATTATATATTGAGGCTATGTGAGTGATCCTGCTGTATGTAGGAGGTTCTGGAGGGCTCCTTCTGTATAGGGGGCTCTGTGAGGGCTACTGCTGTATATAGGGCCTCATTCAGGGCTCCTGCTGTATATAGGAGATTCTGTGAGGGCTTCTGCTGTATATAGGGGCTCTGTCAGGGCTTCTGCTGTATATAGGTGCTCTGTGAGGGCTTCTGCTGTATATAGGGGCTCTGTGAGGGCTCCTGCTGATATAGGGGGCTCTGTGAGGGCTCACACTGTATATGGGAGGCTATGTGAGACCTCATGCTGTACATAGGAGGCTATGTGGGTGCTTATACTGTATATAGGAGGCTATGTGGGAGCACATATTGTATATAGGGAGAGGTGTGTGGGGGTCCTCCCTGTAGTACGTCTTTTACAGGATACTGTTGTATGGAATAGGGCAGTCTACTACATTATTCCATACTTTTATTTGTAGTATACCACCAGATGCCAGACATATAATGTAATATAATATATATATGGTCGGGCTCTGCCGATTCCAGCAGTTATTACAGATAACCACGAGGAGGCGCTTTGCACACTTGCTGTCATGTGCCAACTACAGTGTCAGCCACATCTGCAGTGTTGTCACTTGACTGCAAGTATAACTGCTCTGGAACCAACAGAACCAAATCTTAACCAGGGCAGTGATAATGAGGGAAATCTGGCTTGTTGCTGGGAGCCTTGGGCTCCGGGGGCCCATGGCCAGATTGCCCTCATCATAACCAGCATGCCGGGAAGGGAGGGGGGCCCAGAAACATTTCTTGCACAGGGGCTCAAAGCTGCAAGTGTCCGCCCCTGGTGCAGCAGCAGCAGCCCCGCGCTCCACACTCCCCCGGGCACTGCCCCAGACAAAGGACGCGGCGCCAGGAATCGGATGCTGGCGGGCTGGGCACAGCGCTTGTAGCTCTCCGCTCGCGCACTACTGGCCCCAGTACCACTTCCTATGAGCTTGGAGCATAATGCATTGTCTGCAGCGGCCATAGAGCGTGGCACCAGGAAGACCCCGGGCGATGCTGTTCGGAGCCATGACAGGTGATCTGCGGGTGCTGCATGGGTGGTTGCATGTGTGGCGCACAGATGGGGGTGACAGGTTATTGCATGATGTCCAGGGATGGCTCCGGGGTGCATGGCCGCATACGATGCCTGCCTGCTGAAGACTGATGTATGGAGTGAGTGCTGAGCAGCAGGGAGGCGATGGAGGTCAGTCCTCCCGGTGCATGTAGTGGCAGGAGTCAGGTGCCCGGCTCAGGGATGCCCAGGCTGCTCCAGCACTGACCCTGTGTGTGGTTGGTGACAGCTGATCGGGCGCCACGCTGCTCCCCAGGCCTCACTCACTGCTCTGTTTATTTTGGATCAAGGTCGCCAGCTGCCTCCTGCTGTCACTGAATGAATGGGCGCAGGGCCCAGCGGTGAGGACATCAGGCCCCCGACAGCTGCCCCTGTGCACAGCCGCCTGGCAGAGCCCTGTGCCAGGCACGATGAGGAGCAGGAGCAACTCCGGAGTCCGGCTGAATGGCTACCCCAGGCTCGTGCAGCAGACCATCCTGTGCCACCAGGTAGGACGCGGTATGGATGGCATGCAGTGCTGGGGGCTCAGAGTATTACCACACCCTATACTCACTGTGTCACTGACGGCTGTGGGAGTAATATCACTGTGTCACTCATGGGCTGTGGGAGTAATGTCACTGTCACTGATGGGCTGTAGGAGTAATGTCACTGTGTCACTGACGGGCTGTGGGAGTAATGTCACTGTGTCACTGATGGGCTGTGGGAGTAATGTCACTGTGTCACTGATGGGCTGTGGGAGTAATGTCACTATGTCACTGATGGGCTGTGGGAGTAATGTCACTATGTCACTTATGGGCTGTGGGAGTAATGTCACTATGTCACTGATGGGCTGTAGGAGTAATGTCACTGTGTCACTGACGGATTGTTGGAGTAATATCACTGTCACTTATGGGCTGTGGGAGTAATGTCACTGTCACTGATGGGCTGTGGGAGTAATGTCACTGTCACTAATGGGCTGTGGGAGTAATGTCACTGTGTCACATAGCTAACATAAATTAATTCAAGTCTCCAGGTCCAGATGAATTACACCCCAGGGTACTGAAGGAGATAGCAGAAGAAATTCTTGAACCACTGTCCATAATCTTTGAAAATTCTTGGAGAACAGGAGAAGTCCCAGAAGACTGGAGAAGAGCAAATGTTGTTCCTATCTTCAAAAAGGGGAAGAAGGTGGACCCAGGGAACTACAGGCCGGTGAGTCTGACTTCTATACCAGGAAAGATCTTTGAACAAATTATTAAAGAACATGTATGCAAGTACCTGGATAAGAATGAAGTGATTAAACAGAGTCAGCATGGGTTTGTAACTAATAAGTCATGTCAGACTAACTTAATTTCCTTCTATGACAGAATCACTGACTGGGTGGATCAGGGAAATGCTGTAGATATAGTATATCTTGACTTCAGCAAAGCATTTGACAAAGTATCTCACACAATCCTTATTGAAAAAATGACTAAGTATGGAATGGACAAGGCAACTGTTAGGTGGATTCATAACTGGCTTAGTGATCGGACCCAAAGAGTGGTTGTAAATGGCTGCACATCCAGTTGGAAGAATGTCTCAAGTGGGGTACCACAAGGCTCTGTTTTGGGCCCTGTATTGTTCAACATCTTTATCAATGATTTAGATGAAGGAATTGAGGGTAAACTGATCAAATTTGCTGATGACACAAAGCTAGGAGGGGTAGCTAATACTAGAGAAGAGAGAGAGAGAGGATTCAAAAAGATATACATAAACTGGAGCAGTGGGCAGCAACTAACAGAATGGATTTTAACAGGGAAAAATGCAAAGTACTACATCTGGGCAATAAAAATGAAAAAAGCATATACAAAATGGGAGGAATAGGGCTAAGTAACAGCACATGTGAAAAAGACTTGGGTATACTAATTGATCACAGACTTAACATGAGTCAACAGTGTGATGCAGCAGCAAAAAAGGCAAATGCAATTCTAGGATGTATCAACAGAAGCATACAGTCTAGATCACGTGAGGTCATTATTGCCCTCTACTCCTCTTTGGTCAGACCTCATCTGGAATACTGTGTCCAGTTTTGGGCACCACATTTTAAAAAAGACATCAACAAACTGGAGCAAGTTCAGAGAAGAGCCACCAGAATGGTGACCGGTCTGCAAACCATGTCCTATGAGGAACGGTTGCAGGATTTGGGAATGTTTAGCTTGCAAAAAAGAAGACTGAGAGGAGACTTAATAGCTGTCTACAAATATCTCAAGGGCTGTCACATTGTAGAAGGATCATCTTTATTCTCATTTGCACAAGGAAAGACTAAAAGCAATGGGATGAAACTGAATGGGAGGAGACACAGATTAGATATTAGAAAAAACTTTTTGACAGTTAGAGTGATCAATGAGTGGAACAGGCTGCCACGAGAGGTGGTGAGTTCTCCTTCAATGGAAATCTTCAAACAGAGGCTGGATAGACATCTGTCTGGGATGATTCAGAGAATCCTGCTTTGAGCAGGGGGTTGGACCAGAAGGCCCAGGAGGTCCCTTCCAACTCTACCATTCTATGATTCTATGATTCTATGATTCTACGGGCTGTTGGAGTAATATCACTATGTCACTTATGGGCTGTGGGAGTAATGTTACTGATGGGCTATGGGAGTAATGTCACTGTCACTGATGGGCTGTGGGAGTAATGTCACTGTGTCACTGATGGGCTGTAGGAGTAATGTCACTGTGTCACTGACGGGCTGTAGGAGTAATATCACTATGTCACTTATGGGCTGTGGGAGTAATGTCACTGTCACTCAGTGGCGTAGCGTGGTGGGGCGGTCCGCCCCAGGCGGCACTGTGTGGGGGGCGGTGCGGCAGCAGCAGCAATTCCTCTCCTCTGTGGGTTATCAACGACCAAAGGGGCGGCAAATTTTTCGACCGCCCCGGGCGCCACAAACAGTTGCTACGCCACTGGGATGAGGCGAATCTGTTCCACAGACTCCAGGTTCGAGGCACAGGCATCGGACTTGAAGGACCGATTTTACGCACGTGGTTACAGCCGCAGATGTGTTAAACAGAGATATGATCATGCAAGGAAGACTCCACGTCGCCATTTACTAAATGGCACTAGACAAAAAACACCGTTGAACCAAGATTGACCGATTCGATTTATTACAACCTATAATCACGTGTGGCACGATATGCATGCTGTTCTCCAAAAACACTGGTCTATTCTGGAGTTGTACCTTACCCTGAGGACGGCTGTGAGTGACTTCCCTCTGTTGACTTCCAGGAGATCAAAGAATCTCTTTGATCTCCTGGTAAGGAGCCATTATGTTCCGGCTCCCAGCAATCTGTTTGGCATTGGGAATCCTCTGGTGGGTTCCTTCTCGTGTGGGCACTGCTCTTCCTTTGCTTCTGCTGATGGATTGAAAGATTTTACCATCAGGCAGTGTATATCTTGTGGGACCTCTAACATAATATATTACGCGACATGTCCGTGCCCCAAGATATACGTTGGCCTTACTACCAGAGAACTAAGGATACGTGTGCGTGAGCACGTGCGGGACATTGGCGCAGCCAAGACTGTGACAGACCCCGTCGACCTTAAAACGGTCTCTCACCATTTTTGGTCGCATCACAAATGTGATGCTGGGCTACTTAAGGTTAGAGGGATTGATGCACTCCACCTTGGTATCAGGGGAGGAAATAATAAGAAACTCCTCGCACAGATGGAGACAAGGTGGATTGTGCTCTTAGATACTTTGACATCTAGGGGTCTTAACGAGTCCCTAAGTTTTGCCCCATTTCTGTAGCTCATCTTGTCTTTATTCCCTGATTGTCGGAATTTTCTCCTTCTCTTTTCTTCTCCCCTCCATACAAACCCTCCACCCCCTCCCTCTGTATTCGGGGGATGTTTTGTTTTTGTTTTTAATTGTTTTTATTCTAATGTGTGTTCTTTTATTTTTACATTTTTCTCTTACTAGTGACCATGAATGGTTGTTTTTGACCTTATTTTGGCTCCTGGGGTCGATATAGATTTCGATTTACATCTCGGGATTTGATGACCAGATATGGATGAAACGTACATTCCATCAAGACTTTCACAGTTTTCCCCTTTGTTTGGGATAATTGCTCTGAATCCTAATTGTGATGTCTTATTACATGATGTTTTCTATTCATGTTATGTATAATATTGCCTTATGTGTTTGTGATTATGACTGTCTTATGCCATCTTGTCATGCCCATTTACGTGGGATATTTTTCTGTGGGAATCTACTTTTTTCGATTTGACCATGTAATGAATGGAAGCGGAGGCAGAGATGGTGAAGTTCACATTCATCTTTATTTTTTAATGTGGAACCTCGAGACCGCGGTCCGGGGGGCTCCGAAGGGGGCGTGACTAATGAGCCCCGGGTACCCGTAGTAAGGCGCCTCGAACAGGACCAGAATGGAATACCCGGAGGACACAGGTGCTACCTCCAGTTAGACCCCGGACACGTGGCAGCTGTCCCAGAGGGACCAAAAGGATAACAGGTATATACAGAGTCCGTGGAGGGTTCTTGACGGAGCTGAGTAAGGTCCTGGTCCAGAATGGATGGTGGCAGGCTGGCTTCAGTGACTTTGTCACAGTCCACGGGTACGGATGGCTGATGGCGGAACGGGATGACACTTGTGCCAGTAATAACCGAGATTGTCCAGGTAAGCCAGATACGGGTTAGCAAAGATCTGTGGAGACAAATAGTATCAGCAAAGCACAGAGACTGCAGACGCAGCACAGACAGATCAGGAACAGAACCGGATGTAGCAATGATAGAACACGTTGCTCCGGCACTCCCCTTGTGGTGGAGTGACCAGATATAGTACTGAGTGCGCTGCCATAGGTTAATTAGCTATTTCAAAAAATGCACGCTGCCCCTTTAAGAGAGACGGTGGGCGCGGCCTCGCGTCCTAAGCAAACTATCTGGAGGCCTGCTAGCAGCGTGCCAGGAAGTGGAGGAGGACACAGGACGCTGAGGAGCAGATGGGACAGGAGACCTCAGCCTGCGCGCAGACCGCTGCAGAGGGACAGCCAGAGGAACAGGTGAGTGACCAGGACGGAGTGCAGAGCCAGCGCGGGGACCGAGTGTAACAGACCATAATAACCTTTTGCTTTCCAATTTTCTGGTCTCTCTCCCCTTCTTTTCTTCCCCTCTGTGCAGCGATGGCTGTGCGCATTGCTCTGCGCCCCCTTGTGCTCGGCTTATGCACAGGCATCTCCATGACGTCTCTGCATTACTCCGGACCTTGTGGGCCCAGTGCGCATGTGCCACTTCTGCCATCGCTCCACAGTTACCCTTATTCCGGATTCACATACGCGCACAGCGCCCATTCCTCTTATTATGTTGAAGACCTTCTGGACTCTTGTGCCCATGCGCGGCCGGCGCTATTTACTATTGGCCGGAATTTTACATGTGACCGAATTCACGGGGCCTTTTAAAGGTCCTTTTCACCCACCATGTTTATCCCCTTGAGGAAGCGACACCTCGCTGTCGCGAAACGAGTGTCGGGGCGCAACCCATCCCCTGCATACTCTCTCCTGCCTCCACACTCGTTAAGATTGGCTGTCTTTATCTCTTTCGCTATGCACTTTATTTATCTCTTTGGATATTCCAGGCCTAGGGTTTGTGTGCAATATTAGTCCCATTCGGGACTTTCCCTCTTAGTACCTTGTGGATATTCATTATCTTTATTATGCTGCAATTGGCCTATTGGCATACTGCCATTCTAATCTTCACCTACCATCAATGGGATTTATTGTGAGGCACTTGAGTTTTTCGGGGAGGTGGTGATTTTTTGCATTCCTATTGTACTTTTGATTGTCATGTGTTGTTTATATTATATTTCTTTGACTAATAAAACTACATTTTTCACAATTTCTAAAGACGCTGTATGGCTCCGTTTTTCTCTTGTATTATCAGTTTCCTTGGAGCTGGTGTATTCTGCCTGGATGTGGTATTATTATATATCCCGTACTGGCATTTTTGTTTCTATGTATTTGGGACTTTATGTTCTATTCACTTTTTCTTCTGCAGATTTATATGTTTTATGACCAATGTCAACATGCTCTTATGTGCTGCATGTGTACAAACTCATGTTAAGCTCAATTTTTGTTTTTTTTTCTCTGTGAAAGTGAAAGAAACATGTTGTTTGATGTGAATCTACTACCTACAACATATTGGAGAGAAGCCATCAAGACAGCTTGTTATCTTCAAAACAGACTGCCAGGTAAAGACACAAATAAAACTCCAACAGAATGAATCATAAGGCTGGGGTCACACACACCGTCAACTAAATCTGACCGTTTTAGTGGGATGATTATCCCAGAAAAGTTTCATGAACATTGATGCGTCTAGCATCCGATTTTCCCTACCCATAGACTTGCGTTGGCAATTGTCGACCCACAATCGGTGACAATCGCAGCATGCTGCTATTGCACTCGCATGTTTTAAACGGACCACAAAAAATCTGATCCTGGGAGCTACTCCATAGATTAACATAGGTCCGACTGCAATGCGATATTTCATCGCTTTGCAGTGGTACGATTTTGTTGCCAGTGTGACCCCAGCCGAAGGGTATGTTTCCACGTTCAGTATTTGCTGCGAATTGGACGCTGCGTACAGCCGCAGTGTCCAATCCGCAGCGGCCAGATGTTACAGCATACTGGATGCGATTTTATGAAATCCCATGTCCACTATGCGTTCAAAGACACTGGTGGCAGACCTGCGTATACACACGCGTCTTTCTGGACCGCAGCATGTCTCTTTATTTCCGCAAGATAAATAGCACCATCCTATGTATAGGATGCGGTGATTCCGCAGCGCTTTGGACGGAGCGGGCATGTGCTGTGTCCAAAGCGCTACCAATACTGACTGTGGAAACATACCCTCACACACCATTCTGTGAAAGGTGCAAAGGTATCCTGGGTGTAGTGTGTCAAGGGGCTGAGCCCTATAAGATTTTTTTCATGGATTCCTTATACCTTTACTTTGCCAATTATTGCAGTTGGTCCAGGATGGATATGTTATAGATATTTTAATCTACATCTGAGATTGTGTATTCAATGAAGCCCATTTTGTAAATGGTATGATAATGGAGAGGTTTCTGTATGTGTTTGGCCAGATGTGGTCAGATTATTCAAATCATGCAGTGATCTGCCCTTATAGTGAACCAGCTTGATTTCCTGAGAATGAGGATGAAGGTTTGCAGAAATAAATTACGTCTGAGAACTTCTACATTCTGTTTCTGTGTAAAAGATACTGCAAGTTTTCTTACCTCTGTGTGTAGCCCTGGTACACAATACCAGGAGGATGAGTGGAGAGGTAACAGTTAAGGTCTCTTCATGACATCATGTACACTTCTGACACACCCAGCAGGGGTGTGGAGGGGAGTGATTTCTAGTCAGTCAGTTTCCTGTCCTTGGACAGAGTAGACGTGTCCAGTTTGAGCCTGTCATCAGTTCAGAACGTGGAGGCTGGTACAGGTGGTCTAATTCACCTTAGTCTAGTCAGAGCTGTGCCCCACTGGATGAAAGACTGAACTAACTATTAAGAGTCGAGCAAATCGAAGGGCAAAGTGGAAGGAAGATTATTGGAAAAGTGCGTTTGGCTTGGAAGAGTCCTGCACATTGCTACCGGTTACTGGGGACCGAAGGATCACTATTAGCTACAAGCATAGTGAAGAGAAAACCAGAGATTTACCGGACCCTAGGTCGCGGCAAACAAGCCCCTTATAGTCAGTACGTAACTGGGGTCAGGGGAAGTGAAGACTTTGAGTTTCTGCAGGACAAAATAAGAATTCAGCTCCCTCATAGAAAGACTCCTAACACTAAATTGACTGGGAAGCACAGCTTTGGATAAGCTGGAATCATAGAGGGGACTACGCTTCAGGCTGGTCGTACTCATCTTCATTGGACAGTAAAGGAGGCCCCTAACTTGCTTAGCTGTTGCCTCAAAGCTCATCCTCCATCAACCCCATCAGCCTCCCTGGGACCTGCTTGAACATCTTACAAGTAAAGGTATGGAAAGACGCTGACCGTGTGAGACTGAGTTATTATTGCATGCCTGCACAATCCCTACCTAACTACCGACCTGAGGGAAGAGTCCCACCTGTAGGGGACCCGACATCTAGCTGCCTCACCATCCCCTCAGAGATCTACAGCAGCGCTGGTACTAATTACCAGAATACTACAGGTGGCGTCACGAACTGTATATAAATCAATCCCCTGTAAATATATCCCCAACATACGCCAGACCGCCAGGGCCACAGACCGAGCCACAGCTACCTGTGACAATCCCCATAGACTTCTACGGGCTCGGCTCTGAGTACCCCATTGCCCTGGTAACCCACAATTGTGGTGGCGGGTCGACACAAAAACTTGGCGTCACGAACAGGATACGAAACTTGCAGCATTGCGAGCCCTGTGTGCCTGTGGAGTGTTTTGGCGAAAAAGACTGTTTGCACTTTTGGCGCCAAAATCGCCATTTTTGTCGCCATATTCGCGCCCTCAGGCGCTGGAGAAGAAGGTGGGCGTACCTGAAAGAGCGCGCAAAGTCTTGGACACGCCCCCGGCTCTGACTCAGCGGCAGGTCCTGCAACAGGAAGTGAACGCTCTGACATCAGAGCGCCTGCGACGAAGGTCCTGTTCCCACTGCGGTGCCTGTGAAATAGCAGCGTCTGAAACCGGTAGGCTCAGTTTAACCAAGGGGGCGCTAAGATGTCACAACAACCGGCTGACAGTGCGGCCCCGGCCGGAGTCCCCAATCCCGCACCGTCTGGTATTGTAGCGCCAGATGGGGGCGCAGGCCCTGCACCCAGTCCGGTAGTCCCGATCATGCCACTAACGCTCCCATATACGCCTGGGGCGAAATGGCTTCCCCAATACAGCGGTGGGCCAGGCACATTAGCAGGCTTCAAGCGGAAGTTATGCAGCATCCTAGAAATGTACTCCATGCCTGAGAGACAAAAAGCTGCTGTGCTAATAGGGCAGCTAACTGGCGCTGCTGAGAGGGAAGTGGAGACCTGGGATACCGTTGATCAGGAGTCGGTACCTGCGATCTTCCTGAAGCTGCATGCCATATTTGAAGACCGCACAGAAACGGATCTCCGGATGGCCTTCTATCACTGTTCACAACAGCCAGGTGACAGCATCCGGGACTATGCTTGCCGACTACAGGGAGCCCTGAGAGCCCTCAAGCAAATTAACAATTTAAATGCTATCGACGAGAATAGAATGCTGAAAGAACAATTTATACAGGGATTGAGATCCCCAGAGGAATGCAGAACTGTAAATTGGTGGTCCTTAGATCATCCGGATGCTACCTTTGATGCCCTAAAGGACATGGCAATAAGAGGGCTGCGGCCCCTGGGCAAACCTGAGGTGGCCACCCAACATCATCAGGGTGAAGTCACTCTGGAACCGGCAGTAACCCCCTGTTCCCCGCTAGTGGCAGAAACCAAAACGCAGGTGACACCTCCTAGTGAATTGGACTGTCTGCGCTCAGAGGTGCGCCAGCTGACTAAAAATCTGGCTGCTGTAATGAGTGCCCTGCAGCTGCGGAAAGAGGAGGAAGGGAAGATCTTGTTAGCTGACTGCCCAGAGGACGTTCCGTGGATGCACCGGAGAAGAAAGAAGACGTCGCCCCCCCAGAGGAGGACAACGCCACCCCAGGAGCAACCTCTGATCAACACCCTTCTCGTCGAGAGATCATCTGTTATCGCTGCAACCGGAAAGGTCATCTGTCTACACAGTGTCCTTTAAACGGGCAGAACCTGGGTCCAAGGGCCAACACCCAGGAGAATACCCGTCAGGCCCCCTAGACTGGAACCGCAGGTATGTGGGCGGGCGACCCTACCTGTCTATTATTCTAGATGGTATTGCTGTTCCAGCATTGTTAGACACTGGGTCCCAGGTGACCCTAATACCTGATGCTCTATATACCAAGTACTGGTCAATGGACAGTCTTAAACCTCCGAGCCTTGACTTTACTGTGTATGCTTCGAATGGTCTTCCTGTAGAAGTACTCGGAACAAAATGTGTAGATGTAAAGGTGGGCAGAGAGGAGTTGAAAGACCAAGGGCTTCTGGTAGTAAAGACTGTAAATGAGGAGAACGGTTTAAATATAATTTTGGGTACTAACATTATCGGTAATTGTTTGGGAGAAGTTGTGTTCTTGCTCCAACAGCTCGCTGAGATTGCCCGACCAAGGCAGAGAGGAGTAATCCAAAGAGAGATCCGGGCCCTGGTGTGTCAGCAGCAAGCGAAGCTTACCGACGGCGAAATTGGTAATGTACGGGTCACTGACTCAGATCCTATTGTGATACCCCCAATGAGTGAAATGATCATTTGGTGCAGGGCAGCCATAGGTCTGAGAGGACAGAATTACCAAGCTGTAGTAGAACCCCACCATTCAGAACATAGACCTACACTTATGACTGCTAGAGGAGTAGTAGAGGTGGTGAATGGAAGAGTACCGGTACGGCTTCTCAATTGGGGAGATGATGAGGTAAATTTACCCCGTTATGCAACCATTGCTAAACTTCATGCTGTTGATAATAATTCTATTCTCCCGGCTGAGTCCTTAGACTCCTGTCAAATAGAGGAGGACAATGACCCAGCAACCCAGGTGGCGGAGTGGTGTCAGCAACTCCATGTTGGGACGGACACCACTCCCGCTCACCAGAAGCAAGGGGTATTACGGGTGGTGCAAGAGTACGCCCAAGTGTTTAGCAAAAATCCACTTGATTTTGGGACAATTAAGGGAGTACAACATCATATCCCTACTGGCAGTCATCCTCCCATCAAAGAGCGGTATAGGCCCATACCTCCAGCTCATTATCAGAAAGCTAAAGAAATGTTGAATGATATGAAGAAAGCTGGGGTGATAAGGGATAGTTGTAGCCCCTGGGCAGCCCCTCTAGTTCTGGTTAAAAAGAAAGATGGTAGTATGAGAATGTGTGTGGATTACAGGCAGGTGAACCGCATAACACACAAGGATGCATACCCGCTACCACGTATAGAGGAATCATTAGCTGCTCTGAAAACGGCTAACTACTTTTCTACCCTCGATCTGACTAGTGGTTACTGGCAAGTGGCTGTGGCTGAGGAGGATCGTGAGAAAACGGCTTTCACCACCCCAATGGGGCTCTGTGAGTTCGACAGAATGCCGTTTGGGCTCAGTAGTGCCCCAGGAACATTTCAGAGAGTGATGGAAAATTGTCTGGGACATCTCAATTTTGAAACCGTGCTGCTATACCTAGACGACGTCATCGTGTATTCCAAGACTTATGAGGACCATCTGAAGCACCTGGCAGAAGTATTCGAGTCCCTGTCCAGGTACGGGATGAAATTAAAACCCTCAAAATGCCATCTACTCAAACAGAAGGTACAATACTTGGGGCACATCGTCAGTTCGGAAGGAGTAGCGCCGGACCCAGAGAAAGTCACTGCCATCCAGAAGTGGCCGGAGCCGAAGAACCTTAAGGAAGTGCGACAGTTCCTGGGACTAACGGGTTACTACAGGAGATTCGTGAAAGATTACACGAAGAAGGCAGCTCCTTTACAGGACCTCCTAGTAGGACAATCCCTGAAGAGCAGAAACCCTCCCTTTAATTGGGGTAAAGAACAGGCTGAAGCATTCCAAAAGATGAAAGAGATCCTGACAGGTGATGAGATCTTAACCTATCCTGATTACAGCCAACCGTTCCTGTTGTACACCGACGCCAGTAATGAAGGGCTGGGAGCAGTTCTCAGTCAGAAGCAGAATGGCCAAGAAAAAGTCATCGCTTATGCTAGCAGAAAACTCAGGCCAACGGAGAGGAATCCGGAAAATTATAGCAGCTTCAAGCTGGAGTTTCTGGCGCTGGTCTGGGCCATTACTGAAAGATTTAAGCACTATCTGGCCTCCAATAAGTTCACGGCGTACACAGACAACAACCCGTTAACGCACCTGGAAACCGCCAAGCTGGGTGCCATGGAGCAGCGATGGATGGCCCGGTTGTCCAATTACCAGTTTACTATCAAGTACCGGGCAGGTCGAAAGAATGCTAATGCTGATGCGTTGTCCCGAATGCCGCATGACTCTGATACGGAAGAAGAATCGGACGACCTGGAAGAAATTGAGCTACCGCGTTCCATCGAAATGGGGTAGTCCACGAGCATCGAGTCCACAGAAAGCAGTATGGTGCAACATTAAATCCTTTACCCCATCACAGCTGGAAAGAGACTCAGGACAGTGATCCAGTGGTCAGCCGCATCAAGGAGTTGTTAAAACAGGAAGGTTCCTCCTTGGAAAAGGATGCACCTATGTCAGCCAAGCTCCTGTGGAACGAGAAAAGCAGGTTGTTCCTATACCTTGAGAAGTTGTGCAGGAGATACGTCAACCCCAGAACCCATGAGATGGTCTGGCAAATCGTGGTCCCCAAGGCAGACGTCCCAATGGTGTTGGAAGCGTACCACGATCAAGCAGGACACTTTGGCTGGAGAAAGCTGGAGACCCTGTTGAGATGCCGGTTCTACTGGGTAGGGATGCGCAGCTCCATCGAGAGGTGGTGTCGGAACTGTGGACCCTGTGGTCTCAGAAGAAAGGACTACGGTAGTCAGAAGGCCCCCCTGCAACCTATCCGGACGACTCGTCCCCTGGAGATTGTGGCCCTGGACCATGTCAAACTGTCGCCAAGTAGATCTGGATACTCATACGCCTTGACCATGGTGGACCATTACTCCAGATTTCTGGTGGTTGTTCCAGTGAAAGACCAGACCGCAGTGACGGCCGCGAAGACCTTTCAAGCAAGCTTTTGTAGACCGCATGGGTATCCGGAGCAAGTCTTAACCGATCAGGGACCTGCTTTTGAAGCCGATTTATTCAAGGAATTCTGTCATATGTACGGGTGCAAGAAAATTAGAACGACACCATACCACCCTCAAACCAACGGTCTCTGTGAAAAGATGAACCATATTGTCCTTGACTTGTTGAGATCCATACCGTTGGAAGACAGGAATCGATGGCCGGATTTACTACCTGATTTGGTTGATTTGTATAATCATATACCTGTAAGCTCAACTAACTGCACTCCAGCCTATCTTATGAGAGCAAGGCCCGGAAAACTACCAATGGATTTAGAACTTGGAGTGGTAGAACCGGAGGCAGACGACGCTGTGGAAAACTGGGACGTCAATCGGCAAGAGCAATACAGAAGAGTACAAATCTGTGTGGAGGAAAGTCTCAATAAGGCACGGGAGAAACAGGAAGATGTTTACAACCGAAATGCTCCTGCCAAGCCTTTGATGCCTGGAGAGGTAGTATTAAAAAGAAAAAGGAAGATGCACAAATTGGATAATCAGTGGGAGCAAGAACCCTACGTCATACAAGATTCTAAATATGACAACAGAAAAGTTTGTGTCGTCAGTAAAGACGGAGGAAGAACAACAACCACTGTGTCCAGAGATCATTTGAAGTTGTGTCCAGAACACTTAAAGCGTTGTGAAAAGAACCCTGTCCTCAATCAAGAGAAAAGAAAGGAAGAGGTCATACACACCGATCTGGGAGATTTTCCTGCGGATTGGCCTAGACTGGGAGATGCTGTGATAATTCCAGTGTTGCAGTTTTATCAGCCACAAGAGGAAGTTCTACCTCCAGTTGTGCCTGTGGTGCCAGTTGAGCCCGCTCAGGAGTTACCCATCCCAGCAACACCTCAACCTGTGGAACCTCAAGATGGATCATCAGAAGCAGCGCCCCATACTATGGGATCCCCTGGTGAAGCTGACTCACACCGCCCAGCCATCAGTACGCTTGCCAGATCCATAGAAAGATTAAGGCAGTTCTATAGTTTGCCGTTACGCAGTGCAGACAGATCGCAACTTGATATACCTGAAACTACACCACGTAGATCAGAGAGAATCACAAAAGGGAAATTACCCATTAGATATCAGCAGTAGTTATAACGAATTCATGTGAACATTGTAAAAGTCTATATATATAAATGTGTTTTCCCTATTATGTCTTCGTCTTACAATGGACTCAGAGGCTGAGGACTGAGCCAGCCCAAAAACTGTATCCTGTAAATAGTTGCACTAAAGTGCCTTTTTAATGGTTTCCCATGAAACCTTGACTTACCTCTGAACCAAAAACCCGTGTGGTGTGGCACTGAGTGAGGTCTGCATTCGGATGTCCTGCAGCCCACCCAGGACCCACGTTGAAGGTTTGGTGCGGGTCCTTCACAAGTATACCGTATATTTATTGAATGCTATTTAATACTTTTGTATTTCTATATAAAATGTTAATGTTTGCAACGTTCAAGATATCCTCACCTCCCGGATGGGACGAATTAATGTTATTGTTAATGTTTTCATGCATAAACAAAAATGTCTCTTTATATTTTACAGCCCGGGAGTGCTGTCGTTTACCATGGGGGAATGTGTAGCCCTGGTACACAATACCAGGAGGATGAGTGGAGAGGTAACAGTTAAGGTCTCTTCATGACATCATGTACACTTCTGACACACCCAGCAGGGGTGTGGAGGGGAGTGATTTCTAGTCAGTCAGTTTCCTGTCCTTGGACAGAGTAGACGTGTCCAGTTTGAGCCTGTCATCAGTTCAGAACGTGGAGGCTGGTACAGGTGGTCTAATTCACCTTAGTCTAGTCAGAGCTGTGCCCCACTGGATGAAAGACTGAACTAACTATTAAGAGTCGAGCAAATCGAAGGGCAAAGTGGAAGGAAGATTATTGGAAAAGTGCGTTTGGCTTGGAAGAGTCCTGCACATTGCTACCGGTTACTGGGGACCGAAGGATCACTATTAGCTACAAGCATAGTGAAGAGAAAACCAGAGATTTACCGGACCCTAGGTCGCGGCAAACAAGCCCCTTATAGTCAGTACGTAACTGGGGTCAGGGGAAGTGAAGACTTTGAGTTTCTGCAGGACAAAATAAGAATTCAGCTCCCTCATAGAAAGACTCCTAACACTAAATTGACTGGGAAGCACAGCTTTGGATAAGCTGGAATCATAGAGGGGACTACGCTTCAGGCTGGTCGTACTCATCTTCATTGGACAGTAAAGGAGGCCCCTAACTTGCTTAGCTGTTGCCTCAAAGCTCATCCTCCATCAACCCCATCAGCCTCCCTGGGACCTGCTTGAACATCTTACAAGTAAAGGTATGGAAAGACGCTGACCGTGTGAGACTGAGTTATTATTGCATGCCTGCACAATCCCTACCTAACTACCGACCTGAGGGAAGAGTCCCACCTGTAGGGGACCCGACATCTAGCTACCTCACCATCCCCTCAGAGATCTACAGCAGCGCTGGTACTAATTACCAGAATACTACAGGTGGCGTCACGAACTGTATATAAATCAATCCCCTGTAAATATATCCCCAACATACGCCAGACCGCCAGGGCCACAGACCGAGCCACAGCTACCTGTGACAATCCCCATAGACTTCTACGGGCTCGGCTCTGAGTACCCCATTGCCCTGGTAACCCACAATTGTGGTGGCGGGTCGACACATCTGCTAGTACATGATGGGAGGGGTGATGAAGCTACGCACGTTCTCTGTATTTCTGGGCTGTTGTGTGTAGTGTGCGCTGATAAATTTGTGCTTTTAAAGCAACAGACCTGTATTGAAGTGTAAAGTAATATTGCAAATTAAAAGTAAAACATTGTGCCTATTTTAGAAGAAACCTTGAAAATGATTGTTTGGTCATTAATGTGTTTGTACCTTCTTCTAGTGTTATTGATGTACAGCTAGTTGAGGATCAGCAGAAGGGGTAGCCAACTGTACGGCTGATCTAGTAGGTGAGAGGCAGGGGCGTAATTACCGAGGTTGCAGGGGTCGCATCTGTCACGGGGCCCGGTGTGCTTAGGGGCCTGGCCAGCTCTGGGCGTTCATATCCTCCCTCGGCGCAGGGTCCGGAGCGGCACACTACCGATGCACGTGTAGCTCCTCACACCTCCCCGTTCCCCACAGATCTCAGGAACTCCTCCACACATCTCTCCATGCTTCCTGATGGTGGGGCCCTAGGCAAAGTTTAAAATGGGGCCCCAAATGCTAACATATTGCATATCACACAGAAGCATTTCGGTTGTATTTACATGCGCTGAGTTCAGGACGCTAAATGAGTGTGATCGACAATATTGAAATCGTTCATCACTTGTTTCCCAGCCTCTTTCCACCATCTGAAAAAGAATGATGGGGGCAGAACAATCACTAATGGATCACTAATAGATCACCATACAGTATTATGTTATCAGCAGCACATCTACAGTTTACACCGGCGAAGTGCTGCTGAGAACAATGATTTTTGTGTCGGCATAAACAATCCAATCACTCAATGAATATGCAGCATTTTGCTTGTTTAGTATAATAAACCTGTGAAGGAAACCCAGTTCCTCCCATGTCACCAATGTGACGTAACTACACAGTCACAGCTCTCCGGTGCCCCCTTTGTCCCTCAGGTCAGTAAGGGAAGTGCACCTAGAGCAAATGTCCTGTTACCCACTGGGTATGCTAAGATTCGTAAAAGCAGAGTAAAAGCATCAGCCCAAAATTAATTTTATGGTTTAATTGCCTTAAGGCCGCACTAGATAATTACACAAATATACAGTAAGCTATACAATGAAATTACAGTGGATTTGCAGTCAGAGTAAAATATAACAATAATGGTACAAAGCTTAGAGTTATTAAGCTAGAGGTCAGTTTTACCAGGCTGTAGGTTGCATGTGGACGCCGGGAGCTCTGCGGTCCACAGGTAAGAATCTTAGTTGCCGGACAGTCCCCAAAACGTGTGCCGCTGCTCCCTTGGCAGATCTGTCCCTTGTTCCTTCTTAGATCATCATCGTCTTGTTCTTCTGTGAGAATAGAGAGAGTCTGCCATCCGCTCACAGTTCTTAAACCTGCTAGGTCCCTCCCCTCGGTGTCAGAGGGTGGGCTAATAATCTCCACCCTTCAGCTCCCTGCAGAATTTATTCCCAATATCTAAGAAAGGGGTTAACTTTCTCCAGGACGATCGGATCAGGACACGAGAGGTACCAGTGAATGCAGTTTGTTTTGCCTGTCGCGTGGAGATCAAACATGGCCCGATTGGCCCGCCAAAGCAACCCACGGTCTATATCTCAGGTCCCCGAGCAATCACCAACTCGGGAGTCGCACTGTCAGATGCGCGAGGTCCACAGGATCGCGCAGATATTTTTTATGAGTCTGTACCTCGAAAGGCGTGCTCATAATTCATAATCCTAGAACGGAGTCGTAGTGGCTGGGAGAGACAATGGATGTGTTTTCTGTGTCTAGCTGACAGGTATAATCTAATTGAAGCCCCCAGGCAACTCCAGGCCCCATGCTGGCATGGCTCCTGACTCCAGCTTTGAAGTCCTGTTTTGGCCTTATCTCATTATCATACTAAAAGACCTAGCTATTCTTTATTGGAGCACTAAATCCTGTTTTCTTCAATATGCCTACAGGCCATGGGGGTTAGGAGCAGTTATAACTGCCTGTGGCTCTGTGAACTCAGACAGAATGGCACCTGGGACAGGCCAAGCTCAGACATGAGGTGAGCATTATGCCCCATATCCAAGATGGTGACTGTTACTTCATCACAACACCCCATAGTCCTCCATATATTATAATGTGCACCACAGTCCTCCATATTGTAAAATGCACACCCCATAGTCTTCGATATAATATAATATGCCCCCTAGTCCTCCATATAGTATAATACACTGCCCATAGTCCTCCATATAGTATAATACACTCCCTATAGTCCTCCATATAGTATAATACACTCCCTGTAGTCCTCCATATATTAAAATACACTCCTCAGTCCTCCATATAGTATAATATACTCCTCATAGTCCTCATATAGTATCATACACTCCCCATAGCCCTCCATATATTAAAATACACTCAGTCCTCCATATAGTATAATACACTACTCTGTCCTCCATATAATACTCACAACTATGTCCAAATAATGTAGATAACCCCTACCTTGTGGGGAAGAGGCATTCCTTAAACAGCATAGGTATCACAAAACAACTTTACCTAAATATTGGTAAAAAATAGGAACGCAAAAATTGTGAAAAAGTAACAATTTTTATTGAATAAATTAATAAAATCAACAACAAAAAGCAAATCTGAAACCATAAAAACCAAGGACGAATACCATAGACTCCACGTAATGCAGCTCAGCCCACTATAGCTACGGTATATCAAATCAGGCTAATACAAAGAAAGTGGGTGATAACATCAGGTCAAAGTCATGAGCAAAAACAGCCATTACCTAACAGTATCTATAAATAAGCACCGAAAGTGCAAAAGTACTTCATGTAAACTGCTCACTCAAATTGCAACATGCCCGAAAGTTACTAACCCCGCAATACGATGTAAAATGAGACGCCTCCCGAAGAAGGATTGCGAAACGCGCGTCGGGGCAGCAGGGACGCCAGGATATCCACGTGCAGCCCTAAGGTAGCTATTTTCATTCTTTACTACATGCATGTTATTACATTTTACATCGTATTGCGGGGTTAGTAACTTTCGGGCATGTTGCAATTTGAGTGAGCAGTTTACATGAAGTACTTTTGCACTTTCGGTGCTTATTTATAGATACTGTTAGGTAATGGCTGTTTTTGCTCATGACTTTGACCTGATGTTATCACCCACTTTCTTTGTATTAGCCTGATTTGATATACCGTAGCTATAGTGGGCTGAGCTGCATTACGTGGAGTCTATGGTATTCGTCCTTGGTTTTTGTGGTTTCAGATTTGCTTTTTGTTGTTGATTTTATTAATTTATTCAATAAAAATTGTTACTTTTTCACAATTTTTGCGTTCCTATATTTTACCAATATTTAGGTAAAGTTGTTTTGTGATATCTGTCCTCCATATAGTATAATACACTCCTCATAGTCTTCCATATATTAAAATACACTGCTCAGTCCTCCATATAGTATAATACACTCCTCATAGTCTTCCATATATTAAAATATGCTGCTCAGTCCTCCATATAGTATAATTCACTCCTCGTAGTGCTCCATATAGTATAATGCACCACCATAGTCATCCATGTAGTACAATTCACTTCCCATTGTATAATGCACCCCATAGTTCTTCATATAGTATAAAGTATTCCCCATAGTCCTCGATACAGTATAATGCAGCCCACATATTGTAGCACCGGCGTCCCTGCCCTCTGCCAGGCAGGGACGCTGTTCCCCTCACCCCTCTGCTCCGAATCCGGCGTCCTCCTCCCGCTCTGCTGGCAGCGCGCGCTCCTTTCCGGCCACTGTGCTTAGGGCGCGCACGCGCTACCCTCCCTCTTAAAGGGGCCGCACGCGCCGTCCTAATGAGTCCCCGGCCAATGGTCGGAGGACTCACCTTATATAAGGCACTTCCTCCAAAATGGAGGTGCCCGAGCAATGTTGTTGCACTGTTCACTACTCTGCTTCAGTCCTCAGGGTCCATTGCCAGTTACCTGCCAGATTCCTGCCAGTTTGCTGTCTGTTCCTGCCTGATATTCCGCTTAACTGCTTGCTAGCCTGTGGTTCGACAGTCTGCCTATCATCACCTGCCAGTCTGTCTATAGACCAGCCTGCCCGCTCACCTGGGAGTGCTCATCTGTTACCTGCCTGCTAGCCTACCTAGGGGTTCTGCCGTCACGTGCTGAGACCTTCTGCTATTCCAGTGACTCTCGCCCGCTCACCTGGGAGCGCTCATCTGTTACCTGCCTGCTAGCCTACCTGGAGGCTCTGCCGTCACGTGCTGTGACCTTCTGCTATTCCAGTGACTCTCGCCCGCTCACCTGGGAGCGCTCATCTACTATCTTCCTGCTAGCCTACCGGGAGGCTCAGCCATCACAGGTCGTATCTACCTTCATCCAGAGACTGCCCCAGTCACTTGCCGTGACCTCCTGCCCGCTCATCCAGAGACTGCCCCGGTCACTTGCCGTGATCTCCTGCCCGCTCATCCAGAGACTGCCCCGGTCACTTGCCGTGATCTCCTGCCCGCTCATCCAGAGACTGCCCCGGTCACTTGCCGTGACCTCCTGCCCGTTCATCCAGAGACTTCCTCGGTTATCTGCTGTGACTACCTGCCCGTCTACCCTGGTCGCCACCCGCTCCCTTACAAGGACCGCCCCTTTTTTATAGTAGCTCAGAGGTTCCGCCTCCCAGACCCGTTAGACACATATAGTATAATGCAGCCACCCCATAGAGCATAATGCAGCCACCCCACAGAGTATAATGCAACCAACCCACAGAGTATAATGCAACCACTCCACAGAATATAATGTAACCCCCATAGAATATAATGCAGCCACCTCATATAGTATAATGCAGCCCCCCATGGAATATAATGCAGCCCCCTTTATATAGTATAATGTAGCCCCTCCATAGAATACAATGTAGCCCTCCTCATATAGTATAATGCAGCCCCCATAGAATATAATGCAGCCCCCTCATAAAGTATAATGAAGCCCCCATACAAGATAATCCAGCCCCCCATAGAATATAATGCAGCCCCCATAGAATACAATGTAGCCCCCTCATAGAGTATGATGCAATCACCCCTCATAGAATATAATAAATATAATACAGCTCCCTATAGAATACAGGTATAATGTAGCCCCGAATAGAATAGAATACAGCCCACCTCCCCATAGGATATAATGTAGCCCCATCAAAGAGTATGATGCAATCCTTTCTCATAAAATCTAATACAGCCCACCATAGAATATAATATAGCCCACCTCCCCATAGAATATAATGTAGCCCCCATAGTATATAACACAGCCTCCCCATAGAATATAATGTACACCCATAGTATATAACACAGCCATATAGTATATAACACAGCCTCCCCCATAGAATATAATATACCCCCATAGTATATAACACAGCCTCCCCATAGAATATAATATACCCCCAATAGTATATAACACAACCAGATAGTATATAACACAGCCACATAGTATATAACACAGCCACATAGTATATCAAACAGTCCACATAGTATGTAACACAGCCACATAGTATATAACACAGTCCACATAGTATATCACACAGTCCACATAGTATATAACACAGTCCACGTAGTATATAACACAGCCACATAGTATATCACACAGTCCACATAGTATATAACACAGCCACATCGTATATAACACAGTCCACATAGTATATAACACAGCCCACATATATAACACAGTCCACATAGTATATAACACAGTCCACGTAGTATATAACACAGCCACATAGTATATAACACAGCCCACATAGTATATAACAATGTCACGCTGTCACTGCGTACAGGAGGTCAGGGTCCTATGCTGACCCTAAGCTGGGGCCCTGACTAATCCCTCTACCTGGAGGTACTGTTAATGGTACAGAGGTCCAGGCCGCCAGCGTAACCCTACCTCCTGAGAATCCCTGAACCTCAGTAATCTAGTCCTGAGAAGGACCCTGATCACAACAGTAGGGGACAGGGTAGTAAATGCTTATACACAGTACTAGACGAACGAGACAGTACAAGGGGAAAACCAAAAACCACCTTGCATACAAAAACTCACACCACAATAACAGAGGGAACACAAACGGGTAAGGAGATAAATGATAAAGCGAGGAAGGGAAAAAACCACACCGAGTACACTTCACTCCAAACTCTTCAATACCACGATCCGTCTGATGGTCTGTATGAAATGCTTTCACCGACAACTACCCTATCAGACCGGCAGGTATTTGAAGGAGTCCCAATACTGCAGAATTAACTGCAGCTGGGTGAGGCTGGGCATCGTCTAGCACAGAGAGAGAGAATTAACTCCCTCACTGCCAAAAAACACCAAGCACCAAAAACTCAGCTGCGAGAAGTCAGGTTGTGCAATCGCGACGATCTTCGTGGCGACACACCCGTGACAGTACCCCCCCTTCTACGAGGGGCCTCCGGACCCTCAGGGCCAGGTTTATCTGGATGAGTCGTGTGGAAGGCCCGAATTAATCGGTCTGCGTTAATATCCGACGCCGGAACCCACATCCTCTCCTCAGGACCATACCCTTCCAATGAACCAGGTACTGAAGGGACCGGCGATTAAAGCGTGAATCGACGACTTTCGATACCTGAAACTCCAAGTTACCATTGACCACCACTGGAGGAGGAGGTAAAGGTGACAGTATCACCGGCGCCACATACCTCTTAAGCAAAGATCTGTGAACACGTTGTGAATTTTAAACATAGGGGGAGGTCAAGACGGAATGCCACCGGATTAATTATAGAACTGATCCTGTACGGCCCGATGAACCTGGGACCCAGTTTCCAGGAGGGAACCTTAAGTTTTATATTCTTGGTAGACAACCATACCGATCGTTCACACTTAGGTCCGGACCAGACACTCTCCTCCTATCAGCCATACGTTTGTATCGGTTCCCCATAGTACTCAGATTATTCAGCACCCCTCTCCACACTGAAGCGAGTGATGACGAAAATCGTTCCTCCTCAGGAACCCCCGAAGAGCCCCCCCTACTGAAAGTACAAAACTGGGGGTGAAAACCATATGCCCCAAAAAACGGGGACTTACCAGTGGACTCGCTCAGCCTATTATTAAGAGCAAACTCCGCCAGAGGTAAGAAAGAAGCCCAGTCCTCCTGGTTCTCTGACACAAAACACCGGAGATATGTCTCCAAGCTCTGGTTCAGACGTTCGTCTGACCATTGGTCTGAGGATGAAAAGCCGATGAAAATGATAAATGCATCCGCCGCCGTGTACAAAATGCCTTCCAGAATTTGGACACAAACTGAGACCCCCCGATCCGACACCACATCGGAGGGTACCCCGTGAAGCCTCACAATCTCCCCAATGAACACCTGCCAAGAGTTTTAGCATTAGGAAGAGCAGGAAGAGCGATAAAATGTGCCATCTTGCTGAACCTGTCCACTACAACGAGTATGACCGTTTTACCCGAAGACAGCGGGAGGTCCGTAATAAAGTCCATAGACAGATGAGTCCAAGGACGCTCCGGGATCTTAAAGGTAAGAGGGCCCCAGACGGACGGGTATGTGGGGTCTTAGAGCGCGCACAAACCCCACAGGACGCAACAAAAGTTACCTCCTCCCTATGTAAGTTAGGCCACCAAAACCGACGCGAGAGGAGATCCACAGTTGCTTTACTCCCTGGGTGTCCTGCCAAAGCTGAGTTATGGTGTGCCTCGATCACCTTTTGTCGCAACTGATCTGGAACAAACAGTCTCCCTGGAGGTCCAACAGGGGCGTCCCCCTGAGCCTCCAATACCTCCTCTCAAGCTCAGAGCATACTGCTGACACCACCACCCCCTCCTGAAGGATAGGAACCGGGTCATCCGTATTCCCGCCCCAGGGAAACTACGAGATAAGGCATCCGCCTTTACATTTTTTGACCCCGGACGATATGTGACGACAAAATTAAACCTGGTAAAAAACAACGACCACCTAGCTTGTCTGGGATTCAGACGTTTTGCGGACTCAAGATATAGCAGGTTCTTGTGATCAGTGATGACGGTGACCGGATGGACTGCCCCCTCCAAAAAATGGTGCCACTCCTCAAAAGCTAACTTAATGGCAAAGAGTTCCCTATCGCCGACATCGTAATTCCTCTCAGCGGACGACAATTTTTTAGAGAAAAAAGCGCACGGATGCCACTTACCAGGGGACGAACCTTGTGATAATACTGCTCCCACCCCTACCTCAGAAGCGTCTACCTCTACAATGAACGGCTGTGACACATCAGGTTGAATGAGTATGGGTGCCGAGGCAAAACATTTTTTCAAGGAGGAGAATGCTTGACAAGCCTTGTCAGACCACCTAGAAAAATCCGTCCCTTTTTTTGTCATGTCTGTGAGAGGTTTAACCATGGACGAGAAATTACGAATGAATTTCCGGTAATAATTAGCAAACCCCAGGAAACGTTGTAGTGCCTTAAGATTCTCTGGCAGATCCCACTCAAGAACTGCCCGCACTTTCCCAGGGTCCATACGAAAACCGGATGCTGACACCAGGAAGCCTAAAAACTGGAGTTCCTGTACGGCGAACACACACTTTTCCCATTTGACGTACAGTTTATTATCCCGCAAGATCTGTAACACCTGCCTAACATGCTCCTGATGAGACACAAGATCTGGCAAGTAAATTTAGATATCATCCAGATATATGACAACAAACTGTCCCACCAGGCGGCGAAAAATGTCATTAACAAAGTGTTGGAACACCGCCGGAGCATTAGTCAGACCGAATGGCATGACAAGGTTCTCATAATGCCCCTCCGGAGTGTTAAACGCCGTCTTCCACTCATCCCCCTCCTTCATCCTAATCAGATTGTACGCCCCCCTGAGATCCAACTTAGAGAACCATTTGGCGCCCACGATCTGATTGAAGAGATCGGGGATAAGTGGGAGCGGATACGGATCTCAGACCGTAATCCGATTAAGTTCACGGAAATCCAGGCAAGGGCGTAGGCCTCCATCTTTCTTCTTCACAAAGAAGAACCCCGCGGCCACCGGGGAAGATGAAGGTCTAATATGCCCCTTAGCCAAACTCTCTGAAATATAATCCTTCATGGCCTGCCTCTCAGGACCAGATAGGTTATACAACCTAGATTTAGGTAACTTGGCCCCCGGGAGCAGTTTTACAGAACAGTCATACACGCGATGAGGAGGTAGTTCCTGACACCCTTTCTCCGAGAATACATCCTCAAAATCCGCCAGAAATGGAGGTAAGACTCTAGGAGCGACCGCACCGATGACCGTATTCATGCAGTTTTTATTACAGAATTCACTCCATTGGCTTATCTCTCTGGATTGCCAATTAATAACCGGGTTATGCTTAGTTAACCAAGGAAGGCCCAACACTATAGGAGTGGGAAGACCCTCCAACACGTAACAAGACAACAGTTCTTTATGTATCGCCCCCACTTGAAGATTTACGTTATGTACTGCTTGCAAAAAACTTCCCTGACCGAGAGGCCTGGCGTCGATCGAGAATATGGGGACGGGTTTAGCCAACACACTCAATCGCATACCTTGAACCCAGGCAAACCGAGCGTCCACCAGATTAACCCCGGCCCCACTATCCAGAAGAACAGATATCCTCTCAGTTCTCGTACCCACCACCACCTCCGCCGGTACGAGAAACTGAGACGAACCTAGGGACGAAATACCTACTCCCAGATTGCCGTCCACCACACAACCTGGGATCAATAGTTTTCCGACGACCCTTTACTCTGCAAAGGGCGGGATGGACACCCCCCAATAAAATGTCCCTTTCTCCCGCAGAAGAAACACCTTCCTGTCTTGTGACGCACCGCCGGTCCCCTCCCCCGAAATGATGTCCCTCCTAACTGCATAGGTTCCTCTGGACTGACCAGGGGAACCTCCATATAAGGGGCCCTTGTAGAAGGTGGAGTCATCACAGGGGGCGGAGTTACCCCGCACCTCTCCCGAAGCCATCTGTCAATGCGAATAGCAAGGGCCATAGCGGCTTCCAGTGACCCCGGAGGGTCATACTGTGCCAATATGTCTTGACCCGCACCACAATTGTGGTTTACCAGAGCAATGGGGTACTCAGAGCCGAGCCCATGGAAGTCTATGGGGTTGTCACAGGTAGCGCTGGCTCGGTCTGTGGCCCTGGCGGTCAGGCGTATGTTAGGGGGAATATTTACAGGGGATAGGTATATATACAGTTCGTGACGCCACCTGTAGTTCTCTGATAATTTGTACCAGCGCTGCTGTAGATCTCTGAGGGGTTGGTGAGGCAGCTAGATGTCGGGTCCCCTACAGGTGGGACTCTTCCCTCAGGTCGATAGTTATGGTGGGGTTGTGCAGGGATGCAATCAAATAACTCAGTCTCACACCGTCAGCGTCTTTCCATACCTTTTACTTGTCAGATGGTAAGGCAGGTCCCAGGGAGGCTGATCCGATGGAGAATGTGCTTTGGGGTAGCAGCTGAACAAGTTAGGGGTCTCCTTTACTTCCACAATGGTAATGAGTCCAACCAGCATAAAGCGTAGTTCACTCCAATTTCTCCAGCTTCTCCAAGCTGTACTGCCCGGTCAGTTTTGTGGTCGGAGCCTTCCAGTGATGGAACTAGGTTCTTACTTTTGCTGATCAGGCTCAAAGTTCCTATTCCACCTGACCCCTGTTACGTACTGACACTCCAAGGGCTGCTTGCCGCGACCTAAGGTCCAGTAAGCCTCTGGTTTTCCTATCACTATGCCTGGAGCAATAGTGACGCTTCGGTCCCCAGTGACCGGTGAAATTGTGCAGGATAATCCAATCCTAATGCACTTCTAAGAATCCTTCCACTGTGCCCTTCGCCTTGTCCGCGCTTGTAGCATAAGCACTCCACACTTCCTAAGGTCATATAAATCAATCCTTCCTTACTTCTTTCTTGGAGCTTGCTGACAGAATCTCAGTATTCTTCTAGGCAGGAGCACGTCAACTGAACCTCACTGTCCTTGGGACAGGCGACTGAAGTATCTGCAACTAACTCTTCTTTCTCAAAAGATGTCTCCGTCTGTCTTCTAGTGGGGCACAGCTCTGACTAGGCTGAGGTGAACTGGCTCACCTGTACTAGCCTCCACTTTAAGAACTGCACACAGGTGGAGTCACTCAGACTTGAGCCACCCGAGCTAGACTCTGCTCCTTCCTCCTCCTCTGTCTGACTAGACTCCCACTGGTGGGAAAGACTCTGACTGAATCTTGACTGACTGAGCTTATTTATCCTATGGGTGTGTCTAAGTGTGTGATGGAGTGAATGTTTATTGAGCATTAAACTGCTACCTCTCCGCACATTCTCCAGGGTACTGCGTGTGCCTTCACACCAGGGCTACACATTCCCCCATGGTAAAATACAGCACTTGTAATACTATTGTAGGAACTCGAGGATTCTGATAGCGTGGGGCAATGAACAATCAGAGACGGGTTTCTTTGAATGCAAATAATGTATTTGTGAAACAGCAAAACCCCCAAAAACAATATTCAAACAACCCGTAGTGACATGCAATGAGTCCATATATATATATACACAAGTCCAGTTATATGAATCCGGATATATAAGTCCTTGAACCTCTATAGCGAGGGTGGTAAAGTTCTTACGACGAAGTCCTCACACAAATGTGACCACAAGGTAAGTCTGATGCACAAGTTACGTGGCTGGATTTACACACTGCTGGTGTGTGAAGAGTCAGATCCAGGTATGCAGAAAACACAGGGAGGTCCAGGAACAAGTTAATCTCAGTTGTGGCTAAATTCAATGAAGTCCAACAACAAGTTCATAAGTCAGTAAGGTTCCAGTAATAGTTCCAACAGCTCTCACCAGAGGTAATGCACAAAGGGTTAAACAGCAACAGTTCAGAAACGCAGTTCTTATCAGATGGAGTGAAACAAAGGTTAATTTCCCAAGTCAACAGTTTAGTGACAACACAGTCTGTGCAACTTACATATGCAGAGAAAGTCCAGAGCCATGGGTAGAAACTGCTGTGGCAGAGAAACACCTGAAGATAACCTGATTATGCACTTCCTGGTAAACACACAACGATCTGTGAGGAACAAGCAGCTGGGTTGCAGGGAAACAGAAGCAGAATATTCCAGCAGTGAAGCCAGCACCTGAGCCGGGTTTTAAACAAACGAACAGGAAGTAGGGCACAGAAAACAGCAAACTCCATCTTAACAAAGGGCAAAATCATTGACAAAGTTACCTAGAAAACCCGGAATACTGACATTACTCCCCCCCCTAAAGACGGCCTCCGGACGGTCCTGGACCAGGCCTGTCCGGGTATCTCCGATGAAACTGAGCAATCTTCAGAGGCGCATTGATGTTACTTACTGGTTCCCAAGAATCATCTTCAGGAGAGTAACCTTGCCATCTAACTAGATACTGAAGCCGGTTTCTATGAAGTCTCGAATTAACAATCTCCTGTACCACGAATTGTTCTTCGCCATCAACCAACACTGGTGGAGGGGGAGGTACGATACGTCCCTGAAATGTGTTAGGAGAGACTGGTTTTAATAAGGAAACATGAAATACTGGGTGTACCTTTAAAGTCCGTGGTAGCTTCAACCGACAGGCAACAGAGCTCACAATCCCCGTGATCTTGAATGGACCGATGAATTTCTGTCCCAGTTTCTGCGAAGGAACACCCAATTTTAGATTCTTGGTGGACAACCAAACTGAGTCTCCTACCTTATACATAGGTGCTGGTTTCCGGAATCTATCGGCCGACTTTTTGTAACGCTCCTGTGCTGTGGTCAGGGAGTCCTTCAAAACTTCAAGATTACGTTGCAACGCCGTCACTCTGTCTTCAACCGCTGGTACCGAAATCGTAACCGGAGACCTAGGCAAAATATTTGGATGATAACCCAGGTTGGCAAAAAAGGCGTTACCTTCGTGGAACTGCTTTGGGAGTTGTTGTACGAAAATTCCGCTAGAGGAAGTAGCTTCAGCCAATCGTCCTGCAAATGACTGACGTAACAGCGTAGATATTGCTCCAAGGTTTGATTTGTCCGTTCGGTCTGCCCGTTGGTCTGAGGATGGTATGCAGAAGACAAGCAAACATTAATGTGGAGCGCAGAACAAAATCCTTTCCAAAATCTAGAGGTAAATTGTATTCCCCGGTCAGAAATGATGTCATCTGGTACCCCATGCAGCCGGAAAATGTTCTGGATAACTAGATCTACTGTCTCTGTAGCTGAGGGAAGACCAGCGCACGGAATGAAATGAGCAGCTTTCGTTAAACGATCTACTACCACCAAAATAGTATTTTTACCACCAGAGGTGGGTAACTCCACAATAAAGTCCATCGAAATAGACCCCCAAGGGCGAGACGGTACAGGTAGCGGTTTAAGAAGACCAGTAGGTGAAACACGAGGAACCTTGTACCGGGCACAAACTTCACAAGAGCGGACATAGTCATTCACATCCTTCAAGCAGGTAGGCCACCAAAAAAAACGAGTTAACAATTCCTGCGTCTTCTGTACCCCCTATGACCAGCCAATTTAGAGTCGTGGACCAATCTGAGAACTCGAAGTCTTACAGCCTCTGGGACATAAATACATCGATCTCTAAGCCACACACCATTCCGAAGGACAAGATTCACATTGTCAGGTGGAGCTGCAAGAAATACGTCACCGTCATAGGCCAGCTTGATCTCCTGCCACAAGTCCCGGTTCCGGAGCACTCCAACGAAATTGGCCTCCGACAAGATGGTCTTCGACGGGGTCCCAGGCACGGAATCCACGGTATGGATTCGGGATAATGCGTCAGCTTTCCCATTACGTGAACCTGGGCGGTACGAAATAATAAAATTAAACTGGTTCAAGAACAAACTCCACCTAGCTTGTCGAGGAGAAAGACACCTGGCAGACTTAAGGAATTCCAAATTGCGATGATCCGTGAGTACTACTACCTGCTGAGTTGCCCCCTGCAAATGGTGTCTCCATTCCTTAAAGGCAGAAATAATTGCCAAAAGTTCCTTATCTGCCACATCATAGTTCAGTTCTGCAGAAGATAACCTACGAGAGAAGAAGGCACACGGGTGCAGCAAACCTTTGTCTCCGGTACGTTGTGAGAGGATAGCTCCCAATGCACAGTCAGACGCGTCCACCTCCACAATAAAAGGCTGTGCAGGATCCGGATGCATCAATATTGGAGCTGTGGTAAAACAACCCTTCAGGCGATCAAAGGCTTCCTGAGCTTGCGAAGACCATTCAAACTTCTTCCCCTTCTTGGTGAGGAGAGTGATGGGACGGACAATTTCTGAAAAATTTCGGATAAACCGTCTATAAAAGTTAGCAAAGCCAATGAATCGTTGTACCTCCTTAATGTTTCCTGGTACCGGCCAGTCCAAGATTGCCTGGATCTTGCTGGACTCCATATTCAATCCCTGAGGCGAGATAACATAGCCCAAAAATTGAATTTCAGAACAATGGAACTCACACTTTTCGAGTTTGATGTACAAATGATTATCTCTCAAACGTCTAAGTACGGTCTTGACATGTTCCTGATGTTCCTGTAAGGAGTCAGAAAAGATTAAGATGTCATCAAGGTAAATTACCACATATTGGTCCAATAAATCCCTGAAAATGTCGTTGGCTAGATGTTGAAAAGCAGCAGGAGCGTTACAGAGTCCGAATGGCATCACCAAATATTCAAAATGTCCATACCGGCATCTAAAAGCTGTCTTCCATTCGTCTCCGGGCCGTATACGGAGTAAATTATATGCCCCACGAAGATCTAATTTGGTAAATACTTTGGCCTGGCGAACTCTTTCCAACAATTCTGGAATTAGGGGCAACGGGTACCTGTTACGAATGGTTACCTTATTTAACTCCCGGTAGTCAATGCAAGGTCTTAGAGTACCATCCTTCTTCTTTACAAAGAATATTGGAGCTCCCGCTGGTGAAGAAGATGGTCGGATAAACCCCTTGGCTAAATTCTCATCTATATACTCTCGTAAAGATTTTAATTCCGGAGCCGCCAACGGGTAAACATGGCCGAAAGGAATCGCTGCTCCAGGAAGCAATTCTATGGGGCAGTCATACGGCCTATGTGGGGGAAGTTGATCTGCCTTCCTTTTATCACAAATGTCTGAGAATTCCTGATAAATCAGAGGGAGAGTAGGTACCTGTATCACCTCTTCCAAGTTCTGGGTAACTGGAGCCGCTACAGTTGGACTGATGGTAGAACTGCACTTCGGGAGAAAGGTTATCTCCTTGGTTTCCCAATTGATGATTGGATTTTGTGACCGTAACCAGGGAATTCCTAAAATTACAGGAAAATGAGGAGAAGATATTAACATGAATGAAAGTGTTTCTTGATGGTCTGGTTCCATCTTACACTCCAGAGGCACTGTCTCCCGATCTACTGGTCCAGAAACTAATGGGGAACCATCCACCGTTTCCATAGTGATTGGTGAAGCTCTTAGTTGTGTCTTTATACCATGTTTCTCTGCAAAAGAAGAATCCATGAAATTCCCACCTGCTCCAGAGTCTATCATGGCAGAACTTGATATCCACTGTTCCTCCCACTGAATCTGTATAGGAAGAGAACAATGTGAATATTTCTCCCCGTGATCTTTAGGGGAAGTCGGCATCAGTATTGGGGGAAAAACCGCATCTAGATGTAGACTGGTTTCTGAAACTTCAGACTCAGCGTCTGTGTTATCATAATCTCCTACTACCGCCAACACCTTGTTGGGTCGCCTAGGACATTTAGGACAATTGATAAGGAAATGGTCCGATTGACCACAATAGAAACATAAGCGCTCACGGAAACGGTGTTCGCGGCGTTCATTATTCTCACGTCTCTGCAGTGAGTCCACCTGCATAGGCACCTCCTCAGCCTCTCGCGGGTTTTTGCCTGTGGTTTCCCTGGACGGAAGAGAGTAATTAGTAATGCGATTTACAGCGGCCCATTTTTCTTGTCTGCGTTCAGTTAAACGGGTATCAATACGTACACAGTGCTGTATAAACAATTCAAACTCCTGTGGAGACTCTGAACGAGCTAGCTCATCCTTGATTACATTTGACAAACCTTTTCTAAAGATTGGTAACAAAGCATTGTTTTCCCACTGGGTGTCCACCACTAACCTTTTAAATTCAGTAACATATTCTATGACTGACCGTTTCCCCTGGCGTAAGGAAAGCAAGGCAGATTCAGCGGTAGCACGGCGGTTGGGATCGTCGAACATTTGCGCCATGGCTGCCAGAAAATTATCCAAATTATTTAGACGGGTATCATGACTTTCAACCATAGGATTTGCCCAAGCCAGTGCACGTGATGTCAACAACATAATAATACATAGAACCTTAGATCTATCAGACCGGTAGTAAGAGGCATGTACATCAAAAAATAATATACATTGATTAACAAACCCACGGAATTGACTTCGGTCACCATTAAAACGGAATGGAGGCAATTTGGGCATACTGGTGGATGAGGTAGGCTCAGTAGGTAAGGCCTCCAGGACTCCTAACCTAGAACGTAGATCTTGGAGAGCCTGACCAAACCCCTGTGCATTGTGGTTAACCCGAGACTCCAAGTCTCTAATTTGATTGAGTGCAGCTGACACCTCCTGCTGCAAGGAGTTAACTATGGTGAACAGTTTGTCTGCCCGTGTCTCCGTCATTGCCCCAGCAGAATCCTCTTTTTTAGGCTGGAATATCCTGTAATACTATTGTAGGAACTCGAGGATTCTGATAGCGTGGGGCAATGAACAATCAGAGACGGGTTTCTTTGAATGCAAATAATGTATTTGTGAAACAGCAAAACCCCCAAAAACAATATTCAAACAACCCGTAGTGACATGCAATGAGTCCATATATATATATACACAAGTCCAGTTATATGAATCCGGATATATAAGTCCTTGAACCTCTATAGCGAGGGTGGTAAAGTTCTTACGACGAAGTCCTCACACAAATGTGACCACAAGGTAAGTCTGATGCACAAGTTACGTGGCTGGATTTACACACGCTGGTGTGTGAAGAGTCAGATCCAGGTATGCAGAAAACACAGGGAGGTCCAGGAACAAGTTAATCTCAGTTGTGGCTAAATTCAATGAAGTCCAACAACAAGTTCATAAGTCAGTAAGGTTCCAGTAATAGTTCCAACAGCTCTCACCAGAGGTAATGCACAAAGGGTTAAACAGCAACAGTTCAGAAACACAGTTCTTATCAGATGGAGTGAAACAAAGGTTAATTTCCCAAGTCAACAGTTTAGTGACAACACAGTCTGTGCAACTTACATATGCAGAGAAAGTCCAGAGCCATGGGTAGAAACTGCTGTGGCAGAGAAACACCTGAAGATAACCTGATTATGCACTTCCCTGGTAAACACACAACGATCTGTGAGGAACAAGCAGCTGGGTTGCAGGGAAACAGAAGCAGAATATTCCAGCAGTGAAGCCAGCACCTGAGCCGGGTTTTAAACAAACGAACAGGAAGTAGGGCACAGAAAACAGCAAACTCCATCTTAACAAAGGGCAAAATCATTGACAAAGTTACCTAGAAAACCCGGAATACTGACAGCACTCCCGGGCTGTGAAATACAAGAAGACATTTTGTTTTTGCATTGAACATTAACATTAACTCTTCCCATCCGGGAGGTACGGATTTCTTGAACGTTGCATTAAAACATATAGAAAAATACAAAATACTAAATAGACATTTTCATATAAATAAATGACAATATTCTTGTGAAGGACCCGCACCAAACCTTCAACGTGGGTCCTGGGTGGGCTGCAGGACATCTGAATGCAGACCTCACTCAGTGCCACACCACACGGGTTTTGTATTCAGAGGTAGTTGAGGTGGTTCCATGTAAAACCAATATTATGCACCTTAGTGCAACTATTTACAGGATCAGTTCTTGGGCTGGCTCTGTCCTCAGCCTCAGAGTCCATAATAAGAAAAAGACACATATTTATATCACATCACAATAAAGTGCAAAAACTCTTTATCTGCTTACCCAGCCGGGTATTCTACTCAATATATAAATGGAACTATGTAAAACACTATACACAGCAATAAGTGCAAATTAGCAACTATTCCCTTTGTCAAAACTTTTTACAATTTTCTTAGTTGCGGTAAACCCTGTCTGGGTCCTACCGTTCTTCACATTTTCCTGCAGGCTTCCAAATACTTTCCATCCCGGGGGCTGGAACATTACGATGATCCTTAGATCCCATGACCAACAAGTCGTGACCTGCTATCAGAGTTTGGGTCGCTACAGTCCTTGTGCGAACCACTAGGGGCGCGCCGGGCGCTTCTGCTTTGTGAGACGCTGTCTGCGTCACTGTAATAGCCACTTTCTCTCGCGATGCAGAAATAGTCGCCGTGCGCGGTGTCGTGTAGACTGCTGATTGCGATGTGGACTGGGTCGCAGGTTGCGATGTAGTAGGAGGACAAGGCAGTGAAGAGTATACAGGCGGTGCTTCCATTTGCGAGGAGCCTGCAGGGGGCGTCGCCGGGGCACGGTCAGATGCAGCGGTAGATTGTGACTGTGATGCGCTGGCAATGGTGACGTTACCTGCGTCAGGGACGGGGTCACGGACGATTGTGACATTAAGGGCATACCATCCCTTCATACCCCAGTGTCGGGTGTAGTTGACAATGTCTCCATTAACTAGGTCCCTCCCGGGGTGACCGATGGGCAGGTGGGATTCTACGTCCCTGCGACTGACAAAGACCCCTGGGTAGAGGCCCGGTTCTCTGATGAAGCCCCAGCCCTTCCGGAGCTGGAACTCTGTCACACACCCCTGCCGCCGCGGTTCCCTTCGAGTACCTTTCTCTCGACGGACACTTTCCTTGTCCGCGATCAGCTGCTCGTACTGCCGCTGCCGGTTCCGCTGCGCTTCCCGCTCTTCCTCCTGCCGGCGTCGCTGTTCCTCTTCGCAACGCTGCCACTCACATTCCCACTGGGCGGTGTAGGCGACGTCATCCAGGCGCGCCATTTCATCCCAGTCGACGTCTGGCAATGATGGACAGGACCCCTCCGGTGTCCCTGCCGGGGATCGATCATCTGCTGCGGCCTCCTGGCCGGGCGGGCGTTCCGGAACTGGCGGTACCTCCTCAACCTCCCTCGCTTCCACCGCTTCCTCGGTAGGTTCAGGGTCGGTCCTTTTGGGGGTAGCCTCCGGTTGCTCCTTAGCCTTGGGCAGCAGAAGTTTCGGTAAATCCAATCGTGGGGGGTCGTCGAAGGGAGAGATCACCGCGTCCCACAGCCGCCGCTGCATCAGGGTACGCCGGCGTCTCTCTATCTCTTCTTCGCCAGGTTGTTGCAAAACCATCTTTTTCAATCTGGCATTCTCCTCTTTAATCTCCAGCAATGCTTGCTGCAGGTGCAGGACCACGGATGGTTCCGGTTCTAGTGGCAGCTTGGCTGGGAAACGGGGCCTGCCTTCCACCGCTTCCCTGCTCGGCTGCACACGTCCTGCTTCCATGATGTTCCAGAACCGTCTCTCATCTTCTTTCAGAGCCGTCCGGTCTCTTCCGTGGAGGCGGGGTTTGCGTCTCCTCCTCCTCGCAGGGAAGGTGAAGAGGAGGCGGACCTCCTTTGCTGTAGGGCAGGATCGCATATTGTAATAGCACTTTGAGAGGGCAGGCATTCTCTTCGCGCCACAGGGGGGAACACGCCCACGAATCCACGCCCACCTTCTTCTCCAGCGCCTGAGGGCGCGAAATTGGCGGCAAAATGGCGAATTTTAGCACCAAAAATAGCAAACAGTCCTTTTTCACAAAAACACCTCCACAGGCACACAGGGCTCGCAATTTTGCGAGTTTCGTATCCTGTTCGTGACGCCAAGTTGTCTTGACCCGCACCACAATTGTGGTTTACCAGAGCAATGGGGTACTCAGAGCCGAGCCCATGGAAGTCTATGGGGTTGTCACAGGTAGCGCTGGCTCGGTCTGTGGCCCTGGCGGTCAGACGTATGTTAGGGGGAATATTTACAGGGGATAGGTATATATACAATTCGTGACGCCACCTGTAGTTCTCTGATAATTTGTACCAGCGCTGCTGTAGATCTCTGAGGGGTTGGTGAGGCAGCTAGATGTCGGGTCCCCTACAGGTGGGACTCTTCCCTCAGGTCGATAGTTATGGTGGGGTTGTGCAGGGATGCAATCAAATAACTCAGTCTCACACCGTCAGCGTCTTTCTATACCTTTTACTTGTCAGATGGTAAGGCAGGTCCCAGGGAGGCTGATCCGATGGAGAATGTGCTTTGGGGTAGCAGCTGAACAAGTTAGGGGCCTCCTTTACTTCCACAATGGTAATGAGTCCAACCAGCATAAAGCGTAGTTCACTCCAATTTCTCCAGCTTCTCCAAGCTGTACTGCCCGGTCAGTTTTGTGGTCGGAGCCTTCCAGTGATGGAACTAGGTTCTTACTTTTGCTGATCAGGCTCAAAGTTCCTATTCCACCTGACCCCTGTTACGTACTGACACTCCAAGGGCTGCTTGCCATTAAACTGCTACCTCTCCGCACATTCTCCAGGGTACCGCGTGTGCCTTCACACCAGGGCTACACAAATACATCCTTTAATTTGTCAGATAAACCTTGACAAAACTGGCTCCTAAGAGCCGGGTCATTCCACTGGGTGTCCGTGGCCCACCTACGGAACTCCGAACAGATTCCTCCGCCGGACGATCTCCCTGCTGGATCCTACGTAACTTAGATTCAGCAAGGGAGATCCGATCCGGGTCATCATATACGAGACCCAGAGCTGCGAAACACCTATCCACTGACTGGAGAGCCGGGGAGCCCGGGGGAAGAGAGAACGCCCAAGATTGTGGTTCCCCTTGTAGGAGCGAGATGACAATTCCCACCCTTTGTTCTTCACTCCCGATGACCGTGGCCGCAGCCGAAAGTACAACTTACATGCCTCCTGGAAAACAAAAAACTTGTCCCACCCCCCAGTAATCCTGTCAGGGAGAGCTACTTTAGGTTCTGGTCCGGCTTGCTCCGGGGGATACAAAACCTTGGACTTAACGTCCGCCAGCTCCATGGACAAACTCTGCAACTGCCGAGCTAGACTGGCTACTGGATCCATGGAGGCTGGAGAGAATCTTTTGTAAGGTCGGTGAAAATGTCACGCTGTCACTGTGTACAGGAGGTCAGGGTCCTATGCTGACCCTAAGCTGGGGCCCTGACTAATCCCTCTACCTGGAGGTACTGTTAATGGTACAGAGGTCCAGGCCGCCAGCGTAACCCTACCTCCTGAGAATCCCTGAACCTCAGTAATCTAGTCCTGAGAAGGACCCCGATCACAACAGTAGGGGACAGGGTAGTAAATGCTTATACACAGTACTAGACGAACGAGACAGTACAAGGGGAAAACCAAAAACCACCTTGCATACAAAAACTCACACCACAATAACAGAGGGAACACAAACGGGTAAGGAGATAAATGATAAAGCGAGGAAGGGAAAAAACCACCGAGTACACTTCACTCCAAACTCTTCAATACCACGATCCGCTCTGATGGTCTGTATGAAATGCTTTCACCGACAACTACCCTATCAGACCAGCAGGTATTTGAAGGAGTCCCAATACTGCAGAATTAACTGCAGCTGGGTGAGGCTGGGCCTCGTCTAGCACAGAGAGAGAGAATTAACTCCCTCACTGCCGAAAAACACCAAGCACCAAAAACTCAGCTGTGAGAAGTCAGGTTGTGCAATCGCGACGATCTTCGTGGCGACACACCCGTGACAAACACAGCCACATAGTATATCAAACAGTCCACATAGTATGTAACACAGTCCACATAGTATATAACACAGCCCACTTATATAATACAGTCCACATAGTATATAACACAGTCCACGTAGTATATAACACAGCCACATAGTATATCACACAGTCCACATAGTATATAACACAGCCACATCGTATATAACACAGTACACATAGTATATAACACAGCCCACATATATAACACAGTCCACATACTATATAACACAGTCCACGTAGTATATAACACAGCCACATAGTATATAACACAGCCCACATAGTATATAACACAGTCCACATAGTATATAACACAGCCACATAGTATATAACACAGCCCACATAGCATATAATACAGCCACATAGTATATAACACAGCCCAATAGTATATAACACAGCCCACATATATAACTCAGTCCACATAGTATATACACAGGCCACATAGTATATAACACAGCCACATAGTATATACACAGCCACATAGTATATTACACAGCCCACATCTCCCCCCGAGAATGGCCCCACAGTCCAGTACTCACTGATATATATAAAAAAAACACAATCCTCTCCTCGTGCCCGCGCTGCTCCAAGGGCTGGC